>SNQJ01S0028578.1:0-37927 GCA_010110895.2 Picea sitchensis | reverse complement strand
GATGAAGTGGAATATGTCATTGTTCTGATATCCCGACGAAGCTCCAATTCTGCAAAGTGTCTTGCTGCGAGGTACCCTCTGGGATCTTCTGTAATTTTTCAATCTTAGCCTTCTTCTTACTTAGATTTCTAGCCTTCTTTCCAGTGAGCTTCGTCTCGATGATTCTCTTCCCATTTTGATTCTTATTTTCCTTGGACATAGTCACTTTGTGCTGGTGAGATTCTCTCCTAGGGTTTAGGTATATCACTTCTTCTTTGTATGGGGTAGAATTTTCAGCCTTTTGTGTAGATTTGGCCTCGACATCTGGGATTCTAGTGTCATATGGCTTCGAGCGGTTCTCATGTTCTTCTATCAACTGTGTGATCCTTTTAGTCATGAATTTTTTTAACTCCTGTCTCTGTTGTTCTAAAACCTCTTCTTCTTCCTTCTTTCTTGCTTGATCTCTTTCAATCCAAGGTTTTTCGAGTAGCATAGTAAACAGGACGTTTTCCTCAATGAATTTGATAATCTCAAAATATTCTTTTGTCGAAGTTCCATTGACTGTCATAGGTATCTGAGCGATTTTTTCACATAACACCATCATTTTTCCTCTGAATAGTCCTATTCCTCCCAATGAAGGAATCATGGCAGGCTTCCCTATAGATTCCCAAGTTTTTTCTGGCATAATGTTCACTTTGTTTCTTCATCAAGAATATAATCAATGTCGAAGCCCCCTATTCTTGCTTCGAATTACTCGTTTTCTTTGAAGATCTTTGGTAATCAGACATCTGTATGTTCCTTCAGTGTTTCTTTCATATGTATTAATACTTTCTCTGATTCTTACTGGGTTTCTACCTTTTCTGGATCTGCCTTATGGTCTTGTTGATTCAGATTTATCCTTTCAAGCTTAGTGATCATTCTAGGGAAATCCAATACCTCATGGTCCCTAGCTTTGCAACAAAGACAACTAGGTCTTCTACCAGGGCATTCCTTATCTAGATGGCCTAGTTTTCTACAACTGTAACATAGGATTAATCCTCGCTTTCTTTTAAATGATCCCCAACCTCTTCTGTACTGCGCACTAGAATCGTGATAGCTAACCTGCAGAAAATTCTTTCTAGGATCCTGCATCCATTTGTTAGTCCAAACATTCTTTCTATGCATAGGTATAACATATCTATCATTATACTTATCAGATCTATTCATATCAAAATTTGTTTCATCTATTAATGCCTTAGTTTTTAAGCTAGGAAACAATCTATCAAACATACCTAGATCCATGCTCTAGAAACAAAATATTTCACTTATCTTACTTCTATAGAGCACAAATCTTCCAGATCTAAGAAATTTTGACTATTCTTACCTTTATTAGATCACAAAGCTTACCGATCTTACCTCTTTTCTGCAGATCCGACCTCTTTCTTTCAGAAATTTCCACTTTTACTTTTCTTAGAGCACAGAGCATTCAAATATTGCTTCTTTTCTTTAGATCTAATCTTCCTTTCTTCATATATGACCTTATTCCTGGCACAAATCTTCATAGGTTGAGTAAAAACATGCACACTAGGGAAATAGATCTACGCATAGAGCTTTCTTTTGCACAAACTTTCTTCTTCCTCAGTTCCCAACAATCATAGTTTCAGGTCCTGGAAATAGAACCATTTGTTGGCATAGGGGTAGACCCAGGGTTAAATGCTCAAGAGTGCACCAACAAAGCCCTAACTACTGACCCTTTCTACGATACCTGCGAAGCAGATGAAGTCTCACCCGAGGTAGAGGTAGGGGTGGTTGCAAGACTTAGGTGTCTTCCACCTTAGCTGGGACACAGATCCGTGATTATATCCTTTACAGAGCACTTAGCATCGATCATTCATCAATATTCAACCCTTATTATACTTCACAGACAACACAAAGCATCGCGGTGTACACTCAGATATACAATATTTCAACACTTAACCATTGTAACCCAGATCAGATCCAGTAGATCAGCACTAAGCACCCTCATACACATCAAATCTAACAATCATATATATCTAAGAAGCATAGAGCATAAGTGGATATATAAAAGAACATAGGATAAGCAAAAACACATTGAATCAAAGAACATAGCATAACACACAGATTTACGTGGTTCACCCCCACCCTAAGGCTATGTCCACAAGATCTTCTTCTTTATTATTGTCTTCAACCTGTTACAAGAACAAAGCCTCCAAACCCTTCTTTGCATAGGACATCAGATCTACGCAACTTGCTAGATCCTTCTTCCTTGCATTACAACACTTAGCTTTCTATAGAAACCTCACAGTAACTTGCACTTAGCCTTGCAAGCCTTACACATTTTTCACATAGCACTTATTCAACATCACATAGATGCACTACCAATTGCACTAAGCAATCACATATACTACTTCTTACATTGCCTATCCTTCTATTTATACATTACAAAAGTGGGCCTAAGCGTGGGTAAACCCACGGGCCAACATCCCTTTCCCATTACATTAACCCACAACCCTAAAAGGGCCCAAAAGTGGACCGATATCCCATTATCTCTTCTTCTCCTGGAGCTCCATCTTTGACAAGCTGTCGAAGTCCAAAATGGTCAAATATGACCAAGTGTTCCTCAAAACTTGGTTAAGGGCCAACAACAAGCATGCATATTCTAAAAATTGAATTCAACGATAAATAAATACATAGAGGAATAGATCATACATGGGTAGATAATACCATAAAAGAGAGCACTTATCTTGGATAAATGAAGACACCAACTGGATGCAGACTAAGGACGTTCCACCCAACCGTAGAAATTGTTGTTCCAAGTCTCAATGACAATGTCACCCTTGAGCTATGAATCCACAAGGATGGTTCCAGAGTGTTACTTGGATTCCCAAACCAATAAACACTCAAGCTGTCACATGATTCCCAGCACCCACAACAATCCAAGTACCCATCTCTCTTCTACCAAGCCTGCACAACCCAAGAGAATGGACCATCTCCCTTCTCTGCCACACAGTCCCTCAAGTTGTCCTCCTTCCATAGCTCTAGTGAATCTGGTCCAAAAACTCCATGATGGGACTCTAAGGACTCGCAGCTGTGAGAAAATATAGACATAGGCCAAATAATCTCAGACATGTAGGCCTCAAATCATGGTTGGATTACACTAGAAATCTCTACAACCAACAATACCATGGATTCTCTTTAGTAGTTCATCTTCCTTTCCTAAGCCAAGACACGAATGAGGAAAGATAAGTGGGTGACATAAATGAATGGAGTGAGATCTCCAAGAAATGTGTGAACATAGATCAATGGAGTGGACGCGTGAATGAATGAACGAGTGAGTGAATGAGTGAGGCGACCAACAATAGAACCATAATGAGAACATGAGTGAGAGAGAGAATGAACCCGACCAAAAAAATAGTGACATGTTTATGTAACTCTTGGGAATCAAGAACCTCATGGCCTTCCCCCAAGAATCTCACATAACTGATTTTCCCCATTAAAAAAAATGGGTAATTAAAAAATGAAATAAACACTTATCCCTTCAAGCCCCCTCTCTTGTGAAATCATAGCCCTCTATAAGTCTAGTCCTGGTCCGTCTAGCAACCAATGATGTATTTATTATTAATAATGATCAAAACATTACATTTCTTAGGCACACTGGCCTCTTTTAATTTTTTGGGCACTCTGGCCTCTCAACACTTCAGAAATACATTATTTAATATGGGGCTCAAAACCCAGGGTGTTACATCCCCTCCCCCTTATTTTGGCACTGTCCTCAATGCATATACAAAACAAGAATCAAAATTCCATTTTTTTTTTAAAAGATGCATGTACTCTTCCCGCATGGCATATTCATGCTCCTAGGTAGAATCTTCAGGGTCGTACCATGTCCACTAAACTTTTATCAACTCTATATCTTGATTCCAGAGAATTTTGACTTTTCTATCCAATATTCGCATTGGATGGACCTAAACGTTTCCCTCCATCTCTACCTGAATCATATTACAATCGATAACATGGTTAGGATTATGTACATATTTATTTAGAAAAGAGACATGAAATACATTATGCACATTCATGGAAACAGGCAATGGAAGCATGTATGCAACTGGCCCTATTCTATCCAATATCTCAAATGGACCACAAAATCTGGTTGCTAACTTTGTACAACTACCCAACTTCAAAGATCTCTTCTTGGGATTTAATTTCAAAAGAACATGATACCCCACTTTAAATTATATCGATGTCATATTCTTATTTGCATAAACGTTTTGTCCATCCTCAACAGCCTTTAAATTCTGCTTAATATTAAACATCTGATCTTCCATTTCCTTCAGCAACTTTGGCCCAAATACCACTATGTCTACTGGGTTGTCCCAACTCACTGGAGTATTACATTTCCTACCATACAAAGCTTCAAATGGGCTCATTTTAATTGAAGCTTGACACCCATTATTATAGGAAAACTCAACCAAGTGCAAGTAATATTCCCACTTAGATTGCTTATCCATCACATACATTCTCAACATGTCTTGAATTACTCGGTTGACCTTCTTTGTCTTGCCATATGACTATGGATGGTATGTTGTGCTAAAATTCATATTTGTACCAAATACTTTAAATAATCCCTTCCAAAAATTTGAAGTAAACTTTGTTTTTTTGTCCGAGACAATTTTCCTAGGTATCCCATGCAACCTAGCAATTTCCCTCATGTAAATCTATACAATATTAGCTGCTTTATGAGTTGTTTTCACAAGAAAAAAATGAGAAACCTTTGTCAATTTATCAACCACTACCATGATTGAATCATGTTGTCTTGTTGTCTTGGGAAATTTAGTTATAAATCAATGGTTATCACTTCCCATTTCTTCTTTGGAATTGCTAAAGGCTATAGCAAACCCGTTGGGTGCCTATGCTCAACCTTCACTTTCTGACATTCCATACATTTGGCGATGTAATCAACAACATCATTTTTCATTTTCATCCAAAAGAATTGGATTCTTACTACTATAATCATTTTCTGGTAACCGAGATGTCCAACATATGGAAGATTATGCATTTCTTTTAATACCAAATTGTTGAGTTCTCTAGAACTAGGCACATCAACTCTATATTTATGCATAAGTAATAAATATTTGTTCATATCATACTCTTTAATTGTTTTTTGTACATATCCTTATTGTTGTTATAGGAAAATTCACCTGCGGACAGGTGAATGACCTCTTGGATCCTAGACCCCTATGACCAAGACAGAAAAATGCTAACATTGGACACTAACATTACTTTAAATGTAGCTAAACTAGTCAAAAGAAAAAGAGGAAGAAAAGAGGATGTACCTTTTTATGAAGCTTGTCCTTGCTCGGTCCAGGATGAACTTGTTCTTCAGTCCCTTTAATGAGATCTGAAATTCAGTAGAGAACAAATCCAATGGAAGCTTCCTATTCTACCAATATTAGTTTAAACTAGATTTGTAAAGAAGAGACAAGTCCAGGAAATCATACACAAAATTGAAGGAAACATGCCAAGCATTATTATGAGAACATAAAAAGGTACTTACAAACTATAGATGCATATGAAATAGCCTCACCAAGTTCTCTTTGTCCATCCCCTTGCTCGAATGATCCACAACAAGACTGACAATACTTTTCACTGATATTATCCTCCTTTTCACCATGACAATTCCTCCTTTTATAGGCTTTGGGAGGCTCAACCACCTTAGTTATCTTTGGAATAAGTTGAGGATATGAATCCATCAGTTGTGGTATCTACCTTAGATACAACCTAAATATTGGATTCAAGCCAAACCAACTTGGATCATTTCTAGATGTCCTTAGAGATAAGGGGGATTTCTTACCAAGAATGTCTCAACCAATCGATTCTCCCTCAAATATAGAAAGAGAGTGCTATAGTGCTTCCATATAAGTGTACAAGGAGTGCTAGTGCTCCCTACAAGTGAGCAAGGGAGCATTGATCTAAACAAAATTCGTTTAAGATGATAATTTCCTAAGGAAAAATAATGTGTAAGATTTCCAAATGACGTGTTTTCCTTTTCTAACATGTTTTAGAGGGTGTATCAAGTGTTCTTATGGTGTCATCTGCAATGCGACACATACATGATGAAAATACGATGTTTGTGACACTTTTGACAAAAGTGCAACACTTACGATAATGATAATGGGACATTATCGAAGTGAGGAATTTTGATGTGTAACAGATTGCCCCCCAAAGTGAAAAGTCAGAAGACACAAGATGATCACTGAAGCGCTTTGTATATTTTCGAAGAAAGGGTATGGAGTCAAAGAACCTAGTAGAAGTTGCGAACAACCATCAAACAAAAGTTATCATATGTTTCAAACCCAAGGCAAGAATACCTATGATTGAGTGAAAAAGGACTTAAGGTATGGCCGCCAATAAATATAGTGCAGATCCAAAATGATATTGACTTAAGGGTATAGCCACCAAATATACAATGTGGATATATAACTCCATGACATAAACTGATTGTAGCCATGAGAAATAAACAGTGGATCTACGAGATGATAAAACATAGCCACAAACCAATACAAATTGTATCTATGTGATAGTATATCAGTGTGCTCAAAAGATCTCCTTCACATCCTCAGAAAGTAGATAACAAAGTAAAAACTCAACCCAGGTTCTTCGTCCCAATCTTGATGCAGTACAAGTCTAGCCATGTGAATACGTGTTTTGATGTCGAACATGGTAGAAACCACTTGATTAGCGGTCAATGAGGTAAAACGTTAGCAAGTGCGAGGGAAATCACCAATGATGTCAATGACTCCCAAGGTACTCTAGTAGAATCCAACGAATGTGAATAAATGAGCTAAATTCGAACACTCGTGGAGTCATCTGATCAGAGGTGAATTATGTAAACCCACTTTCAGAGGCAAGGAGACCGACCATTGAGGCATGCAGGTCCCAAGGTACTAATTGGTTTCTAAGTACAATTCTCAGATAATGTGTTGAAGTTGAAAATAAAAAGACTTGTCGAAGGAGGGCCTTGATGTATCCCCCATCAACGACATGAAATTGGCATAGAGATGTAATATGGTGAACTAAATGTGTATGGACTGACATGGGTATTGAAACTGAAAATTTGTGATGGTTGACTCTCAAGGAAGATACTTCCCTTGAACACTAAGGCACAACATGACTCGATAGCATAAATGTAACATAGATCAAAACATAATGCAGTGGATACTGTGACATTCGTCGGGTGACCCAAAGGAGTGAAAAGACTCAGGGGATTGGTATAGTGCAGAGGTTCAAAAAGTTATCCAAGTGTTCAAAATGCAGGTAGAAACAATGTGTCGTGTTCAAGGGTGACTGCAAGAGTGACTTGTGACAATTATAAAAGATAGCTTGGCTTGCTTTCTTCAAATTCCCCCCCCATCCAGATAGACAAGTACCTCTTTTTTTTTTTACGATCTTGAGGAGGATAACACATGATCGATATAACTCACCTTCGGTAAGTCCCTCTTAATTTATTTAATGAACTGGAAGATGTAAGGGTTCGATCCCATATGGGCCCTTCAATGTGTGATTTTAACAAGTCCAAAGAAGGAAAAATTGGTAGTTTTTCATGTTTAGAGAGTATGAAAAGAACTTAAAGACGACTCCATGGTTGTCCTTTTTCATAAATTTAGTCTCTGAAGTCTGAAAAACAGATAAACTACTACTCGGGATACACCCATTCAAAACCTTTTAAACGAGTGTGAAAGGAATCAAGATCACTTGACAATCTTTTCATGTTTAGAGAGTCTGAAAAGAGATTAAAGGAAACTATAGGGGTTTCATTTTTTGTGTAACCTTTACGAGTCTGAAATAGATATATAATTATACTCAGTTACATTCTCATGTTTTCTCGAGCGTGAGAAAGAACAAAGACTGTGCTCGTCAGTGTTACAAGGTTTCTCAAAAAATATACTACTTCAAAGCCTGCAAATATAGACAATTCTGCATCCAAGGTATTAGTGACTCCTCAAAAAATATTTAAAAATCCAAAATAAACATTATATTAGCAAAAAATATTAACCCTATAATAGTGAAATAGGGTTAGAAATTTCATTTACCATTTGATTTTACCAATTTCTTCTAGCTTTGGAATTTTCAACCTTTGGAGGGTGATTTTCAAGCCGCAAGAATTGGAGCTCTGATCGACCGTTTCTGATTTTGTCTGGACCAGGTTGGTCTCCTTACCATTTCAATCATTTCTCATGGTTTAAAATTGTATTTTAGCTAGTTTTAGGGCGTTCTGGGATCCTTAGGAAGCCCTAGGTGTCGAACTGGATCGACGCTCCCTCAAAGGCGTGAGGGGAGCGTCGATTAAGATTTAGGTGCCCTGGTGCATGTACCTAGGGAGTGCTAGCACTATGTGAATAGGCTTAGGGGAGCGTCATCGCAGAACCAAAAAAATTGTTTCTTTTTAGGCTAAAAATACCCAATTTTTAGCTATAAGAAGTTGACTAAAGGAATTTAAATGGTTTTATTTGTAGTTTGCACGGATCATATCCATGATTGAATGGAAGGAACAAGAACATGAGTTCGACGATATCTTCGTATTGCAAAACCCTCAAGCAAGGGCTTCTTTGAGAAACTATGGTCTCCTCAACTATTTCAAATTACATAAAATGAAGAAAGAGATTTTGTTACTTGAGTACATGATTGGATTATGGGACGATGTCGAACAAGCATTTCGTGTTGGACCACAATTTCTCAAAATTGAGCTCGACGATGTGCATTTTTTGACCGACCATTCAAGGAGAGGGGCTCCTATCCTTTTTTATGGGTAACGAGAAACTCCTCATCCCACCAAGGTATATGTGGTTGACCACTGTATTCCAGGATCTCGATTAGTCGAGGGAGGAATCATGATCAAGGATGTGAGGGATTTTTCATTGATATTGATTATATTTTCCATTACCAACTTGTTAGGTAGTACGAGTGCTCACCTAGATTCAAAATCTAAAATTTCATACGCTCTACAATGTGTGAAGCCCACATTATTTAACTGGAGTGCGGGGATCCTTCAGAATGTGAACGAACAAATTGCAAAGTGTAGGATTGGAAGGCAGAAGAAGTTTGGCTACGAATCTTTCTTAGTTTTGTTATTTTTGGAAAGAATATCCCAGATGTAGCCACAAATTACAGTGATAACATGACCAACGACCGATTCACATATGGAAAGATGGACTAGTTTTTCCTCGAGATTGGGGAACAAGACCTCAACGTTCAAGTTTACAACCGACTTCTTCACTTGGTGGAGAAGACGGTTGATTTTTATTGAGGAATTTCCATATACCAGAGTGGATTTATGGGGCAGTGTGGACTTAGTGCTCCCAAAGGGAATTCACTGGGGTGTGTCAGGTATGAAACCAAACATTGTCATGTATTTTTGATTTTATATTTTATATTATTTTTATGTGTACAAAGAGCGATCTTAATAGATGTTTTGTTTCATCATGTAGACAGAGGTGCAACACGTCCGAAAGAGATGCCGACACTAGGGCACCATGGATATGTGCAGATAGTCATGGAGCATGAGGTGGAAGTCGAGGGACTTCGGGAGGTCGAGAGGAAACTACGAGGTATGAATATGGGTGTCCCTCCTCTCAGGAGATAAGACATACCTCTTCATCTGTAGAGGCATATAGTAGGGGTTCCTAAGAGTTTGAACCACTTGATCCAATGAGTGGCCCGTGCAGTGGTGTGCTTCTCGGAGCAACACGTGGTGTAGAAGGACTAGGATCCTCCATATACTTTGTAGTAATTTTATGATGATATCATGGGCATGAGGGCCCAAATTTTTCCCTATTATGTACTTTTTGATGTAAACAAACTTTTTTTATCACGCATTATATATATATCCAATTTTTGTGGTGCCAATGATGTTGCATTTTATCTTATGTAATGTTTTTAAATGTACATGTGATTCATTTTATTTTAATTTTTTTATTATCTATGTGCGAGATACCGATCCAAAATATAATTTTCTAGCGAATCCGACATTGTGTTGATCTCTCTTGGTATGTGTCTATATTGTGTAAATTCAAACATTCTTTCAATATGATGAACTCTTAGGTGGAGACACAATAGGACATGGTTGTGAATGTCGTAAACTCGATTTAGTTGAGAAACCACCAGTTGAGAATCTAGGCTGATGATTATATGAGATATACTTAGAGAGGAGGCCTCGGTTAAAATTCCAATGACAGTGTTATATTATGCCATGTTATTGGTTGACGATCCTAGGCAAATGCCTCCTGAACTCACCAACTGATCAGAGTGGTAAATGAACCATGCCACAGAAGCAATGTTCTAGGTGTGTCAACTAGCACCATCCGAAAACCCAAAAAATATGGGAAAGGGATATGTCATCTATGCATGCAATCACAAGACAAAGTATAAGCGGCTAAAACAAAGCTTGTACACGCAAGAGAAAAGACACACCAAATTAAAAAATATAGTACAATAGTGTAAAAAGAACACATGCCAGATGTTCTATGCATAGTAGTTCTTGAGATAAGTCTTGTTTTGGGGCTAACAAAGAGATATTCCATCGTATTCGACTATCTCACATGAACCTCTATGTAATACATGTTTTACGATATAGGGTCCATGTCACAAAGGTTATAAATTTCATGTCCCTAGCTTATCATGAGCCTGGTAATAAAAGAGGACTAGGTCTCCTTCTATGAAAGTATGAGGTTGAAGGGATTTTTCATATTAACTCTTCATTCCCTTTTGATACGTCTCATTGATGAGATAAGCATCACGACGTGTTTCTCCCAACTTAATTAAATATAAGAATCATTCCTCTTCAGTAGAGGTGTGAGGAAGGATTTCTACAGTGAGTTTCAACAAAGGGATCTCACACTCGATTGGTAACACTGATTCGAGGCCATAGACTAATTGGAATGGAGTGAATCCAATTGCATTTTTCACTGAGGTGCGCTAAGCCCAGAGGGAGGAGAAAAGTTGCAAGTGCCAAGAAGTTTTTTTTTCCCAACCATGTGTTGAATCATATTCTTAAGGAATTTGTTGATAGCTTCAACTTGTCCATTTATTGAGGATAGTAGGGGGATGCGTTTTCATGGAGAAAACCTAACTTGATATGCAATTCACTCATCATTTGGTTTTGAAAATGTGAGTCGTGATAAGTGAAAATGGCTTGTGGGAAACCAAAGCGAGTGATGATGTGCTTAAAAACAAAGAGAGTTGCGGTACGACCATTGTTAAGAAATGTAGGCATAGCCTCATCCCATTTAGTGAAATAATCAACGAAAATGATGATATAACCATGCCCCCTAGATGAGGTAGTCTTACATTGCATAAAATATATGCCCCATTTGGAAAAGGGGTTGATGGAGATAATGGGATGCAATGGAGTAGGGTGGGTTCATGTTGTTTCGTGAAAAACTTGATAGGGTGGGCATTGTTTGATAGCGTTAATACAATATTTGAAGATGGAGGGCCAAAAGTAACCAACATGTAATATTTTCTAGGTTGTATCCATTCCAGAAAGGAGACCACCACAAGATCGAAGTTGACGTTCATTCAAAACACATTTGGCCTCATCATGGGTTAAACAACATAGTAATACAATATCAATACCACGACGATAAAAAGTGTCATCGATGATAAGGTAGTGTTTAGAATGGTGGAGAATATGACGATATTCTTCACAGGAGATATCGGGCTGGAAACGCTGGGTTTGAAGATAGAGAAGAATATCTCCATACCAAGGGTCTGATGTGATAATAAGGAACAAATATTTGTCGGGAAGAGAATCCCTAGGATCAGTATCTTCATCATCTTGGGGAAGATCGCAGATAAGTTCCACAAAAGCCAATGATTTTTTAGCTTTTGATTTGGAAAACTCGAGATCTAATTCTTGAATAATAGCAATCCATTTGGAATATTTTCCCCCAAGGAATTGACGTGTTAGGATATGGTACATGGGGTTTGAGTCCACAATGACCGTGGTAGTGCGTAACAAGATGTAATTCATAAACCTTTGGATAGAAATGATGGCTTCCAAAGCCAACTTTTCAACGTGTGAATATCGAAGTTCGGGACTGGATAGACTCTTGCTCAGATAATATATCACATTTTCGTCACCGTTAGGATCCTCTTGAACGAACACCATAGCAATAGTGGAAGTAGAGGCAACCAAGTAAAGGATATAGTCTCGAGCATAATTCAGAGGATACAAGAGAGGTGTGTAGGTTAATGCATGCTTAAGAGCATCAAAGTAGCATTGAGAAGTGTCATACCAAATGAAAGGAGTGTCTTTCTGCAACAGTCTCATAAATCCTTTAGTGAGTTCGGCGTAATTGCATATGAAACAACGAAGAAAATTTGATTTCCCTTGCAAACTTTGTAGTTGGGTTAGATTGTTGGGAGGAGGTAAAGAAATAATAGATTTGACTTACAAGGGATCCACGCTAATCCCATATTTGGAGACGATGAATCCAAGGAGTTGACCTGATTCGACAATGAAAATACACTTGTGAGGGTTCAAACGAATATGGGAAAACCGACATCGAAGAAAAATATCCCTTAAATGACCAATATGGTCTTGTCGAGTGGACAAATGAGCGAGTAAATCATCGAGGTAAGGATCCACCAATTGTTTGATATCATGGAAGGCATATGACATGGCCCGCTGGAAATTAGCACCAACGTTTTTAAGGCCAAAAGGTAGCTTTTGATAAGTGATTTTCCCCCAAGGACAGATGGTGTTTGTCTTATGATGATAAACTGGTAGAATATCAATTTGGTTATACCCTGAGAATCCATCCATGAAAGAAAATATAACGTTGTCAGCGCAATTATCAATGATTTGGTCGATAAAGGGTCTAGGGTAATTGTCTTTTGGACAAGCCTTGTTGAGATCCCTAGAATTGACACGGACATGAATGGTTCCCTTTTTTTTAGCAACTAGAACGATGCTAGAAACCCATTTCGTCAAAGGGCACATGATAGATAAAGCCAGATTTCAACAGTTTTTCAACTTTTTCTTTTATGACCGCAGTTTTCTTAGGATGAACCAGGCGAAGTTTTTGTCGTACAGGTTTAATTCCTGGGTAATTTTTTATTTCATGCACAACGATCGATGGATCGATCCCTGACATTTACTTGTAAATCCAAGCAAAGACATTGCATAATTATTTAAATAAAGAGGTGTAACATTCCACTTCCTCGGGTGAACAATTAGCACCGAGATGAACATTTTCCACAATACCTTCTTTCATCGAAATATAGATAGTGATGGTAGAAGATATGTTGCCTAAATTCCCCTCGAAAGTAGTATCTTGGGTAAGTATAGGAGATTATGGAGAATCAACAACATCGGTGGGGAATATAGATTGTATATCTTCCTAAAGTTCATCTAGACTAGGAAGAAAAGATGATCAATGATGGTTGTCATCCCAAGGTACCTCGTCGATACTAAGAATTTCTATAATGGATTCATCTGAAGGAAAAATTCGAAGGATGTAATCAAAAGAAAAGGATAAGGAATCCGACCAAGATGGCAATGAATAAGTGTCATATTCCAACAAATGTTGGTCGTCCGAAGAGGGAGAGGCGGATTGGATAGCATCGTATGAAGCCTTAGCAGGAGTAAGTGGTGTAGCATCATCTATTGCATCAAATCTCAAAGGAATAGGAACAACCCAAGGATCGTATGATGTGAAAGATTGATATGCCATAGTCGAGATCTTATTGATCGTGGCAATGTGTTGTGTGGTGGGAGGAAGTGGTGTAGGGAAAGTACCCATAAGGGAAGAATATTTTAAAATACCTACACCAACACTTTCATAAGTGATCTTACTATCTCCCAAGAAAGGAATATTTTTGGTGGTGGGAGTGCAAGCGTCGGGGGTGCAATAATCTAACTAGACGATAATGACAATTTTACCTTGATAGGGGAATTGTACACATCGAAACATCGATGAAGTGACGAAAATCATATCATAAAATCAACTTCTTCCTAACAACAAGTTGTAATCAAGGGGAGCATCGGCTACCTCTACATCTACAGAGACAATCTTTCCTCCCAACTGAACAACTAAGGACTACAAGAGTCCGTGAGGATGAAAACCTCTCCCATCGATTGCTCGTAACATTGTAGGGGATGGGTTAAGTGCAGGTGATTTTAATCCTTTCCAACATGCTAAGGACATGACACAAGTCGAAGCTCCCTCATCTAGTATGGTACGGGGAATGTGTTTTTTATGAACAACCACATCAATTTGAAAAGCAAGCCGGTGAGAAATTCGTGACTTGAAGTTATCGAGGTTAAATGTGAGACTATTTGACGACTCAAGATCAATTGTGCTGATGGTGGCCAAGATCATTCTACGTTAAATTGGAAAATGTTTTGGAACTTCAAGAGAGGACATAGCACATGGTGCTTGAGCCGAATATTCAACAATGTTGTAGTTTTGGGCGGCATGTGAACTAGGATTAAAATTTGATTTGCGAATAGTGCTCTTGGGAGGGCATAAAATAGAGTCAAAAGTGGGTTTCTCAATCTGAAGTGACCCAGATGGAGGAATGACGATGGTGGGATATGGATCCGGTGGGGTACCGTTAGTGACCTTCTCTTTATCAGGTTTAGCCAGTGTTTCATATGTTGTGGTGCGAGTGGTTAAATCGATCCCATTGAACATATAAATATGAGCACTCGACGAGGCTTCCTCACTAGGAGGATGACTGTGATTTCCCCATGCTAGAGGGGTAGGGGTTTGAGAAACCATGGATTGTTTTTGAGGAAAATGTTGTGTTAACACAATGGGTTGGGAATTCCCTTTGAATTTTTTTTCAACTTCATCGCGATGAGGAAAATCTCGGGTGTAACGATCATCACCATAAATGAGACACAAGAATTTCAGTTTTCACTATGGTTTCTTTTCAGGAGAAGGTGGTGGAGTTTGTGTTTTTGGATTATTATTATTATTATTATTATTGTGTTTATTATATGTTTTCTTCTTTACCTTGGATTGTTGTGAAGAGGCAGATTGAACTGCATTCACCTCAAATATTTGATTCGGGGGGGAGGCAGATAAGAGTGAAGTTGAACTTGTGATAGGTGAAGAAACAAAGCAATTAGCCATTACGATCGACTATGATGGATATCGGGTTTTGACGGTACCAATGACTCCATCTTCATGTGCTGCGGAAGAAGGTTTGGATGGATTGGTAGAAGTAAGAGGAGAATTTGGTATCAACTCATAAAATGTATCATATTGGGAGTAAACAAAATATAAATATTGAGCTCGAGCAATGGATTCTTCCTCAGTGACCACACCATCCATTGTGACGCCACGAGAAATTGGGGGTAAAAGATATTTAGTAAACCATTCGGCCAATAACTGGTCAGGAATGGTCACTTTAATCAACCTTCGTCATCGTCTCCACTCATGAATGTTATTAGAGATATGGATGGAGTTTGTTTCATGAAGTGAGGTTAAGAGTTCAGTACCCATCTCTTAACAGATGGGTAATTGAAAATGCGTGAGAAAATCCATAGATAGGGAGTTGAAGTCTTGAAAGGTACCACGTTGAAGTTCAATGTACCATTTGGTTGCGGAGCTCGTGAGTGTGCGTTGGAAAATATGCAAACGTATAGAATCATCCATCAATGAGTTTGATGAAAGCCATAGATGTAATGTCATAACATGGTTTTTCGGGCATTCCCCAAGTATACCGTCAAATTTGGAGATGTCAGAAGGTAATTTAGCATGAATTACTAGCCAGAAAGGAAAATGTAATATGGGATCATTTGTTAGCTGAGACAAATCTAGTAGATCCAGCGTGGCGAGGAATGGTAATTGTTGGTTAACCTCAGGATGATAATGATGTGACATAGGGACACCAATGGAACCATAAACTAGTTTAGGTGGATAATTTTATCCAGTAGGCCTTCCCATATATGGATGTTGTTGGCCGGTATAGGCAGGATTCAATTGTTGTTGAGGAACGTTCATGAGAGGAGGGAAACCTGGTTGATTCTGAGGAGTATATGTTGGTTAATTAGGTTGTGGGGGATAAATAGTCTACCCTTGAGGAGGTTAAACATTTTTTCCTTATGGAGGGTAAACATTTGATGCTTGGGTAGGATAAGTTTGTTGTCCTTGAAGACCCTAGGTGGGATTTGGGACACCCAGATAAGGTTTTCCAAAATGTAATCCGGAAGGAACAGGATTTGGTACTCCTCCTTATGGGTTATTGTACGATTTTCCCCCTTGGTAAGGTTGATTAAACATACCTCGAGGTACTCCCTAGGGCTGTGAAGGGTTTCTGGAAAAAGGGGGTTCCCACCCTGCCATAGGTTGTGTGACAACTGTGGTTTGACGAATAAAAGGGGGTTGTCCCTCGATAGGTATGTGCAAGGGTGGTGCCCCCCCAGGAGGGACATGCCCACTAGATGATGGTTTCCCCCAAGTCAGGATTTTTCCCATAGTTGATTGTGTGTGTATGGCAAGGTTATGCATTCTCTGATGTAAAGGTGTTCCAATAGGATTATGTGGAACATAGGGAGTTGTAGTGTGAAAAGGTGTAGTGGTGGGAGTAATGGTCGAAGTACCTTGTGCATGATTAGGTGTTACGACTCCAACATTAAGTTGGATTTGTGTTGACGTAGTAGTAGGATCAACTACTTGTTCGATGGTACTATCAATAGTCTGACCGGATGATCCTGCCTCAACAACCACATAGGAAAGAGGGTCATGAGGATGATGAGGTGGTCAACTAAATTTAAAATGTTCATAAAGATCACGTCTCAATGGAGTCCTCCATATGGAACGAACATGTGTTTGTTGTGGATTTACCATGCCAACAGACCGGACAAAAGTTATGTATTCATCATAATCATGTTCTGTGTCTTCCATCTATGTTTTTGTATATGGCCTCGATGACAGGAGTTGAACTTCCTCTTCTATTACGTTACCGAATGAGTCCAATCGAACAAGAAGTTGTTCGAGAGGATCTTTTGACATAGGGGTAGTATGAGGAATGGAATCCTCAAACGTAGCCAAGGTACTTTTAGGATTGTCTAACAAAGGAGTAGCAATGCTCCCATCATCAGAGTGATTTTCTACATCTTCATGGTAAATGTCTTCAGGTGAATTCAGAGGTAAGGTTTTGTATCCTTTTGGAGGAAACCCTTGCATCCTATGTTATCTACGAAGAGCTTTATTGTCTACAGTATCAATCTTGAAACAATTATTAAATAAACCAACAACACATGCTAACAAATCTAGAAGAACCAACAAGCAAACAAAACCTTCTCTCAATGACCGTACTAGTTGGTGATGAAATCCAAGATTGCGTGATCAAATTGAGAAGGGGCTAGGATATGAGTGGGTGGAACAGTTACGTTGGTGACCTGCTTAAAATACTTACACCTTGGTACAGTATTCCACACAATTATCGTGGATTTACCCTCCAAGGAGCCCGAGTGATTTTGACCAACGCCTGTTCCAGGTACAACAAAAAATTTCGTTCACCGTCACCTTGTGTGAGGACCCTAAATATTATGTATAATAAGGAGATCAAGTCACAGTTAGCCTCTGGGAGGGTACAGTCAACAGTCCAGTCAGAACGCATGGGAAGGATAATAAGTCTGAAATCCTTCTTGAGAAGTGTTGACAAATGGATCGGTAGAACTCCAGAGGACCCCAAACAGATTTGAAATTCACAAAGCACCAAGACCAAATGAAGACATTTGGACCTCAATAAGAACCCCCAATATACGATCTTACTACTACAAATGATTAAACCTTAGAGGGATAATATTCATGGTTCTCTCGATCGTGACCTCATGCATAACCCCTGTGTGAGAGGGGGATCCCAGCTATGCTTATACAAAAATTGGGTTTAGTCTCCCTATAACAAGATGATAAGTTTTTTTTGAATGCTTTGGAGAGTTGTACTCACAGCCTAATCTGAAGCGCTACTCCTAGTCTAATGTTGGTGGAGGAATCTAAAAAGAAAAATTTCAAGATCGATTTTAATTAACATTGATTTTAGTGGTTTTTCTTTACTTAGAGGTGAATGAGAGTGAAACTGATGATGTTACGACTCAAATTCCAAAGAATCAAAAGAAAAATGATAAGAAAACGTTTATTTCGATGAAATTCTATTTACGGGAAGGAGAAGAGGTTTTTTTTTTCTTTCACTATCAAACACAAACATGCAAAGATTTCATGCAATTGTTTTCAACAAGAATCCAATTCAAAGCTAAATTATTCATAAATTGTTTCTAATATCCAAAACCAATAATAAAAAGGTATCTTTTTGTTTGAATATGAATATGAATTGATTTAAATTAATGCTTCTTATGCCAAAAATATTTCACTATTGCAGTTTTTAGACAATTGGAAGAAAGCACCATACAAACAAAAAGAACACTCTTACAAAAATCAAAATAAGTAAAAACAAATCGAAACCTTTCAAAAAGAAATCCAAAATAACAAAACTCTCTTAAGAAAATTTTCTTGGAAAGTTAAAAAGATCAAAGACCAATCAGAAAAGTACAAATATATCTGAGTTTCCTTGTAATAACCTTCAAACGATCGGATGAACGAGAAAGTATTAAAAATGAACCTAAAATCTCGAAGAGAAAGAGTGATTTCAAAACAAGGAAATACTTTAAAATCCAAACAAATATAAAAAGTATTAACAAGAAATAGGTTGCAGGATTTATAGAAGACACAAGATGATGGAACAAGTCCTGAGTTGAAAGAAGAACCCAGAAAATGACACCCAACACAAGAGTATTCAACAATTTTTGAAAAAGGAGAAAAAATAGCACTCTGGTTTTATCAACACGAGAGCGCTACAACACTCCCTAAATAACTACAGGGGAGCATCGATACTAAAATCATCCCTTTGGCAGTAAAATAAGAACGACACGGGTTTATGAGGATGAAAAGAATCAACCCAGAAAATAAAAACTCAGGAAGGATTGATCATCAGTCTATGTGAGATGACTTTAGGACTGAAAACAGATGTATCAAAGAGAAAAATACAAGGAGGAATATATGAAGATGAGAAAAATATAAGACAAAACCAAGGAAAGAAACCGAAACAGAAAGCTTCATTCCCCAGTATGGTCGCCAATTTTTGTTGTAGGAAAATTTCCTTCTGGACATGTGAATGACCTCTTGGATCCTAGACCACTATGACCAAGATAGAAAAATGCTAACATTGGACACTGACATTCCTTTAAATGTATCTAAACTAGTCAAAAGAAAAAGTGGAAGAAAAGATGATGTACCTTTTTCTGAAGCTTGTCCTTGCTCGATCCAGAATGAACTTGATCTTTAGTCCCTTTAATGAGATCTGCAATTCAATAGACAACAAAGACAATGCATGCTTCCTATTCTACCAAGATTATTTTAAACTATATTTATCAAGAAGAGACAAGTCCATGCAATCATGCAGAAACTTGAAGGAAACAGGCCAAGCATATATTATGAGAACATAACAAGGTACTTAAAATCTATAGATATAGATGCAGTAGCCTCACCAAGTCCTCCTTGTCCAACATCTTGCTCAAACGATCCATGATCAATATGACAATGATTTTCATTGATATTCTCCTCCGTTTCACCATGCGAATGCCTCATTTTATAGTATTTGGGAGACTCAACCACCTTATTTATATTTGGAATAAGTTGAGGATATGACTCCATTAGTTGTGGTATCTCCCTTACATACATCCTAAAGCTTGGATAATTTCTATCTGTCCTTAGAGATAAGGGGGGTTTCTTCCCAAGAATCTCTCAACCAATCGACGCTCCCTCAAAGCTGGCAACAAATCTCTATAGTGCTCCCTGCTAAGTGTACAAGGAGCGCTAGTGCTCCCTGCAAGTAAGCAAGGGAGCGTTGATCTCCAAAAAATAATTTAGGATGTTAATTTCCCAAGGAAAAATAATGTGTAATCTTTCCAAATGATGTGTTTTCATTTTCTAACATGTCTTATAGGGTGTATCAAGTGTTCTTATGGTTTTGTCTGCAATGTGACACATGCAGGATCAAAATAGGATGTTTGAAACACTTGCGACAAAAGTGAGACACTTGCGACACTTACAATAATGATAATGGGACATTATCGAAGTGAGGATTTTTGACATGTAACAACTGTAAGCTTTCATTTACTTGTAGGTAATGATGATCTCTAACAACAACATATAAAATTCTTCTCTTCAAGTTCAACTAATGCATATTGACAGTTGTAGCATGCATGAGATGCACTCTTCTACTAAGTCCATCGACAAATTTATTTTCTTTTCCTTTGATATGCTTGATATAAAAGTTGTATTCACTTAAAAATTCCAACCATCTTCTTTTCCTGGTATTCAAAGTTGGTTGTTCAAAAATATACTTCAGACCACTCTGGTTTGTTCTTAATTCAAATATGTTTCCCATGCGATAATGCCTTCACATCTTCAATGCGTGAATAATGAAAACAAGATCCAAGTCATGTGTGGCATATTTCCTCTCATGTTCCTTAATATTTCTGGACTCATAACAATAGACATGTACATTTTGAGTGAGGACTCCACCAAGCCCTTCCTTACATGCATCTATGCATACCACAAAAATTTCATTTGAGTCAACAATCTTTAACACGGGTGCACTAGTAAGTAATTCCTTCAACAAATTAAAATTCGCTTCACACTCAGATGTCCATTCAAATTTCATTCCCTTCTTTTTCAAATAAGTGATGGGATGAGTAGTCTTAGAGAAATCTGCTATGATCCTTCTGTAGTAACCAACTAACCCCATAAAAGATATGACTTCTGAAACATTCTTGGGTGTTGGCCATCCTCTAATGGATTTGATCCTCTCTTGATCCACTTCTATGCCTTGTTCTGAAATAATGTGTCCTAAGTAAGGGATTTGTTCTTGGTAAAAAGAACACTTACTCAGCCTGGCATACAAATGACGTTATCTTGGCACTTGCAATACCGGTCTTACGTGATGCTCATGTTCATCGTCAAACTTAGAATAGACAAATATGTCATCCAAGAATACTACTAAAAACTTATCCAAATAGTTTCTAAATATGCCATTCATTAAGCACATAAATACAGTTAGTGCATTGGTCAGTCCAAATGGCACCACTACAAGTTCATAATTCCCATGCATGTTTCTAAAGGCTATCTTATGGATGCCTTCTTCTTTGATTCTTGCCTGATGGTATCCTGAGCTCAAGTCTATCTTTGAAAATATATTTTCTCCTCTTAGTTGATCAAACATGCCATCAATTCTAGGTAAAGGATACTTGTTCTTTATAGTACACTTATTCAACTGTCGAAATTCAATACACAATGTCAAGTTTCCATCTTTCTTTTTGAAAAAGAGTACTAGTGCTCCCCAAGGTGAAACACTTGGGAGTATGTGCCCTTTCTTCAACAATTCCTCTAACTGCATTTGTGATTCTTTTAACTCTGGTGTACTCATTCGGTAAGGTGTTTTTGACACCAGGGAAACTCCTGAAACTAAATCAATAGAGAAATATATCTCCCTTTTTGGCGGCAACCCTGGTATTTATTGGAATAGATCCTTGAAGTCTTGCAGTACTAAGAAATATTCAAGGCTAGGCCCCTTTGTCTTTTTTGACTCCACATGGGCAGCATAGAATTTCCATCCTTTTCTGAAACATCTCTTCAATTGTAAGGATAAAATATCCCATATAGAGATGGGCCTTGGAACTCCTTTCATAGTGCTCTGTTTTCCATCTCCATCAAGTCATGTAAATGTATTTCTATGAAAGTCTAGGACAACACAATGCTTTTCCAACCAATCCTTTCCAATTAGAATATCATAAGAACCCAATGGTATGATATTCATACCAACACTAGTATTCACACCATTAAGACTTATGGAACAACCTCTGACCATATCATGGATTCTCCTTTTGGTTCTAGTGGCTAGTTGAACCAAACTTGATTTTCCAAGCTTACTTTTCTTGAAATGTAATCTATCAACTATTTTAGGATCAATGTAACAATGAATTGCACCTGAATCAATTAAAATAACAACATGATGAATCTTACCTTCCACCTCGATCATGTTGGATTGGTATTCTTCTTGTCGATCATATAAGACTACATAAATTCTTCCCATGTATTTGAATGTTGTATCCCCTTGGATGTTGTGCAAGGTATTCACTATGTCCTTTTTGTGTGGGAAATCCTTGTACAAGTGATCTTCTTTGCATCCCCAACATTGGATTGGTGGTCTTCCCATTTTTCCCAAGGAGTCTTATTTCTTGGATTCATCCTTGGCATACTGATCTTAATGATTTTTATTAGGCTCATTTCTATTGAAATGAGGTTTGAATCCCTTCTTCCTCTAATCATAATTCTACTTCTTATTATCCTTCCAAAACTTCTGCATGGATTCTCTGCCTTGGCCTTGTTCATACAGGTACTTATATTACATGATATCCTCAGTCAAGTTCTTGGGATCATCATACTGAATATTTTCTTTATAAAAGGATGGCAGTCCACTCAAAAAATTATGTATTTTTACCTTCTCATCATTTATGAACCCGACATACTTTAACAACCCCAAGAACTTATTCTCATATTCTTCCATAGTCATGCTTCCCAACTTGAGTTCAAAGAACTCCTACATATTCTTGTCATAGAAATGCTATGAGAGGTACTCCCTATGGAAATACGTTTTTAACATCTTCCAGGTGATCCTGTTCTCATTAATATTCTCAACTTTCTTCAACTAATCCCACCACATAACAACTTCCCCATGTAAATGGTAGGTGGAAATTCTGGCTTCTAGGTTTGATGAATAGTTATGCAATTGGAAATATCTCCTGAGTCCAAGAAACCATGCTTAAACATCAAATTATTTTTCTATTTCACTGTGAAAGGATGGTGACTTAATCTTCCTCATCTCTCCATGCAAACTGTCCAATTCATTCCTTCTTATTTGGTGCCTAACGGGAGACACCTCTAGAATACTTATGGTGTCTTCAGATGCATAAGAACTTCTTGCTGAGTAAGGATGTGAGTGATGTCTATGAGATTTTCTAGCACTCCTGGAATAACCGACCCTTCCATGATAATCTCATTTATCATGATACCTTCCTTCTTCCTCTTACTTTGAACCATTCTTTGTTTGTCTCTGCAACTGATTTAAGATCTGCAACACTCGAGAATTTATCTGAATTTTATCTCTCATTAGCCTCTCATTGTATGCCTTGTAGCTCTGCACTTTTATTTTCAGGCTTCTCACAGTTTCTATCAATGTTTATTTCTCCCCTCGGCCCTGTGTCCATTGGATTTTGTCTCTGCATTACCAACTCAGATATTATGACCTTGGGCCTATTTATCATGGCTAGAAGCTTCCTCTCCTTCTTCCATTTCTTGAATACACATTTTTAATTGATATGTTGAAACCCCTTAACTCTGCAAAATGTGCAAGGGACCATTTTGTTAGAATTAAGCATATGATAAGAAAATTTTGTCAACAATGCTACAGGTCCTTTCAACTCATGATTTTTTTTTTAAAATATATATATATATATATATATATATATAACACTTCCATGTTATCCCTTGGCCGATACATGATTCAATTCTACACAAATGCTTCCTTCAAACCACTTTCTCAAGTGACCACGACTCGAAACCATTAGCCCTTTTTCCTTCAACTCTCAATCGCATGTGACCATGACTATGACCCTCCGCTTAGACGAAATGTGCTTATCTAGAGCTTCGGGACTTTGGGCTTTAGGGGTTTCACCCTCATCACACTAAATTCCTTCCAAACGAAGAACCAGAGAGCTCCCAAAGAGGCTCTTTGGAGTAACATTTCTCTAATGTTATAGATCTTCAGACTTCATAGGTTATTACTACATCACACCTGAAAAATCACAAACTTTCAAACCTATGAACTTAGATAGTCTCATCAATAACTACATACTAGGGGGGTGATACGTGGTGAAACCATGGAGATGAAACGTGGTCCATTCTACGGGTGACACATGTCAAGTTATAATTGACTCAAAAGGTTTGCAAAAATATTGAAACAAGATGACATGTGGAACGTATAAGGTACCTGTCCATGTCATCCCAGGTGACATCATCCTACCACATCAGTCCTGCTGTCTGGGCCTTCGGGGCTTTAGGCTTCGGAGGATTTCCTAACATCAAATTAAAATTCCTCTGAATGCTGAAGCGAAGAACCCCCGAAGGGTTCGAGGATCAACGATACATGTTTTCTGCTTATATCTGTGGTAATTAGGAGCTCCGAGACTATGAGCTTCAGGGAATTTCATAACAAAGCACAACATTTCCCCCTGAATATTGAAGTGGATGACTCCTTGAACCACTGCTCTCTGGAGATTCAATACTTCAACACTTCTTGTAACAAAACACTGCAAATCTCATGGATCATGGAATTTATGAACAGATCTACATCATTCTAGGTGACGTCATTATTACATGTCACTTCAACACTCTAGGTCTTTGGGACTTCAGGCTTCTGAGGATTTCTCTATTGAACACCACCCAACCACCAAACTTTCAAATTCCTAATTGTCGAATACTTTCTAATTTGTGGACATGTGTCCCTGAAAATGAACGATCTATATTTACTTCGAAGTTTGGGGATTCAAGAGATTTTCTTCTTGGAAGCTTAAGGGATTGCTTCTTCCAGAGTGTCAAACCTCCGAACTGCTATGAGATCTATGGCTCACACTTGTTGACGAGAATATCTGACCACTAGGATTTTATCTTCCCCACTATTCCTCACCTCCTTATATGTTCTTGATCCAATGGCCCATATATGTCCTTGGCCAAATCCAATGGTCAAGTACCCCTCTGAGTGATCTACGACATAGATTCACTATGACACTTTGGAGCTTTGGGGATTTTACCTTATTATCATCAAGGACTTAAACTTTTTCCAAAGAAATGAAGTCCAAAGGACTCGAGTATTTAACCACAACACTCATTTCCCAGATTTGACGGCTGTGAAGGATTCAAACCCTTCCTGAACATATCCTACGACCATTGCAGTTTCCCGAACTGCTACACCTCCTGATCTTTCAAACACAGTTAAGGTGTTCTGTCAACGCCTTTTGGCATTCTGCAACTTAAATTCCCTGTGAAAACTTTTTTTCAATCACAACTTACACGACCCATCTAGGATTAGTGTTGGAATTGGGCTCTCATAACATTATATAACATACCCAACCATCCACAGGCCGAGCTAGGCTACTTCAATCCCTCTCTTGAAATTATTTCTCTTACAGATACCTTTCAAATTAATAAAGATGCATAAAACAAAGGAACTAAATGACATGCACAACAATAACCATCAAGCATGCATATTATAAAAATTGAATTCAACAATAAATAAACACACAATAGAATAAAGCATACACGTGTAAATAATACCATATTAGAGAGCACTTATATTTGATAAAATAAGACACCAACTGGATGCAGACTAAATAAGTTCCACCCAACCATAGAAATTGTTGTTCCAAGTCTCAATATCATTGTCACCCCCGAGCAAAGGCTATGCATCCACAAGTATGGTTCTAGAGTGTTACTTGGATTCCCAAACCAATCAACACTCAAGCTCTCACATTCTTCCAAAAACCCACAACAATCCAAGTACCGATCTCTCTTCTACCAAGCCTGCACAACCCAAGAGAATGGACCCTCTCCCTTCTCGGCCACGTAGTCCCTCAAGTTGTCCTTCTCCTTCCATGGATCCAATGAAGATGGTCTAGAATCTCCATGATGGGACTCTCAGGACTCACAGCTATGAGAAAAGCTAGACGCAGGCCAAAGAATCTCATACATGAAGGCCTCAAATCATGGTTGGATTACACCAACAATACCATGGATTATCTTTAGCAGTTCATATTCCATTCCTAAGACAAGACATGAATGAGGAAAGATGAGTGGGTGACAGAAACGAATGGAGTGAGATCTCCAAGAAAGGTGTGAAAAAAGAGAAATGGAGTGCATGCATGGATGAATGAATGAGTGAGTGAACGAGTGAGGCGACCAACAAAAGAACTAGAATGAGAATTGGCTATAGACCAAGGGCATTCCAGCCAACCATAGACACTATTGTTCCAAGTCTCAACAATAATGTCACCCTCGAGACAGGGCTATGAATCCACAAGGACGATTATAGAGTGTTACTTGGATTCCCATCACCCACAAAAATCCAAGTAGCCAACTCTCTTCTACACAGCCTACACAACCCAAGAGAATGGACCCTCTCCCTTCTCTACCATGCAGTCCCTCAGGCTGTCCTTCTCCTTCTAGGGATCCAGTGCAATTGGTTAAGAATCTTCATGCTGGGACTCTCAGGACTCGTAGCTATGAGCAAAGATGGACACAGACCAAATCATCTCAGACATGCACACTTCAAATCATGGCTGGATTACAAAAACAATATCTATAGCCAACAATACCATGGATTCTCTTCAGCAGTTCGTCTTCCTTTCCCAATCCAAGACACAGATGAGGAAAGATGAGTGGTTGACAAAAATGAATGGGGGTGAGACCTCTACGAGAGGTGTGAACAAAGAGAAATGGAGTGCATGCATGAACTAATGAATGAGTGAGTGAATGAGTGAGGTGACAAACAACAAAACCTGAACACGAATGAGAGTGTGAGAGAGAATGAACCCCCCAACAGACTAGGGATGGGTTTATGTAACTCTTGGAAATCAAGAACCTCATGTCCTTTCCCCAAGAATATCATGTAACCAATTTCCCCCATTAAACGAAATGGGTAATTAAAAAATGAAATAAACACTTATCCCCATCAAGCCCCCTCTCTTGTGGAATCATAGCCCCCTATAACTCTAGTCCTTGTCTATCTAGCAACCAACGATGTATTTATTATTAATAATGATCAAAACATTACATTTATTAGACACACATGCCTCTTTTAATGTTTTGGGCACCCTGGCCTCTTAGCACTTAAAAAATACATTATTTAATATGTGGCTCAAAACCCGGGGTGTTACAGGTTTCCTGTAAGATGTAATCCTATCAATTTAGAATAAGATTCATTATTTTTTTATGTTAAGTCATTAAGTTCATTTGATGGTTCCATTAATACATTAATTCTTTGAATACACCATGCCTTTAGTTTCTTTACAAGATCTTGAGAAGGTAAGTCTTCTTGTTTTATTTCATATTCAGTTATTTTTGAGACCTTCATAATCAATGTGGCAAGTTCATCCTTGAAAAATACTTCATCATTTTCAATGTCAACTTTCAAATATTCTTTGGTATTTTGAATATTGGAACCAAGAGAAACAAACATACTTTCTAGATCCCATGTATTTAAAATAAGAGACATTATTTTCTTAATATTTTGTTAAACATAATTTATGGTTGCAACAAGTAAGCTTGAAGTCCCTTTTAATATTATACTTGACTCTGGAGTTTTCTCAAAATTCCTTCTAGGTTGAATTGTTGCAACAGGGGTGGCCAATATTGGTGGAGGCATTAGAGTAAACTATAATTATTTTATCCTTTCTTAAGTATGGCATTCTTAGCTTCCATATCATCTATTGAAATGTCCAAATCATCTCACGTAACCTTATGAATCTTAGTGATTCCATATGGAAGCATGTTATTAAGGTTAAATGTAAAACACATTTTTCCCTTTTTATTTTTTGAAAGGGTTCTTTCAAAAAACAATTTTCTTGAGTCTGTATCAAATAAAGCATTATATTTGGGAAATGATTCTTCTTCTAAAAACTCTTCGTCTTGAATAGTGAGTTTAGCCGCAGATTGTATATTTTCATGTACTTGTTCTTCATAATAATGGAATTAGATGTTTTCTATATCAACTTCTAAATCCATTTCTTCGAGTTGAATTTTTCTATGAGGTATGTTCTCTTCAATTTCTTAATGAGAATTAGCCATCTTTCTTTTTACTTGCAATTTATGAGAATTTTCCAATTTTCCCTTAGGCGGGTTTTTATCACCTCCATCATTTGAATTATTCATTAGAGACTTTTTTTGATGCAATGTTGCAGATTGAGAGTTCTTTTTGGATAGGGTGCTCTTTTGGGAAATAATAGGAGACTGTGCATTCTTTTCATTATAGGGTTTTCCTTTTTTCTTATATTTGTCCATGGTACTTGTGATGGTTTCAATATCACCCGCTTTCCTTTCAATACATTCAAATGGAGGATCACAATTGTCTCCTTATTCTTCTCGATATATGAAAGTATTAATAAGTGTGTTATTGAATCCAATTGATACCATGTGATCATGAAAAACATGATTAGGGTCAAAACCCTTAATCACTTTTGCAAATTTCATGTTATATTGATCAAATTGTGTAGCATATTCATCAATTTTAATAGTTCCTCTTATAAATATTTCACCGATATTCCAAGGTAGTGGCATAAACTACTTCTTCATTTTCTCATAGAATAAATGCAACCAGGGTTTGTATTGTCTTGCCACTTCAACAACAAATAATCTATATGGAATATAGTAAGGAAGATAAAGGAGATTTTCATGAGATCAATAAATCCTTATAATGTTGTATTTTTCCATCTCTTCTACAATCCCCTTCTTATTCAGAAAATTTAATGCTTCTTGTGATAGTCTTGGTGTATTTCCTCCAAGGACCAGTGTTGGGTTCCTTTTGTCACTTGGTTGAGAAAAAATAGGACCCTTGATTTCTTAGTTGGAGTAGATAAACAACACAAAACAATGGTTAGCATATAAATAGACTTGAAAACAATGAAATAGATATCAAAACAAAAGAAAATTAACAAAGAAACATGAGTTAAACAACTATCAATAAGAGATGCAAAATATTGAACACAAAGAGTTGGTATCCAATAGACACTAGTCTTCTTAATTTGAGAACACCAAGAGGAGAAATGTGGTATTTGTGAATCCCCTATTCCTCCTAAGGGAGGTCCCTTGAATCCCCCAAGATAATACTTCTACTCTCTTATTCTAACTTGAAAATGGTGAAGAAATGTATGTAAAGGCATCCCAAGAGCTAGAAAAGATATCCTTTTCTATACTTGCTCAAATTGTTCTTGAGAGAGGAAATGGTTTCTCCAAGAATATTTGAACAACATAACACTATAATAAACTTGTTCATTTTTTTATACAATGATCCTCTATTTATAGGAGGATTGCTAGATATTTCACAACTAGTTTCCAATGTGAATGGGTAGGCCTTTGAAGGTACCTCCCATCCTTTCAGTGATCCCAAGGAATAATTTTAGGGTGACTTTTGGGTATGGTCGAGATCTAATTCTTCCCAAAAGTGGTTGAGGCCTGACCAAACTCATAAATGCATTGTTTTCACATCCACACAGGTTTCTTGATTGTCAGTCACGTGGATCACACACTATGTGTGTTGTATGATGTGTTAGCCCACGCGGATGTGCATGCAATGTCTTTGCTAAATGTGCGTGGAAATGCATGATCTCCTTTCCATAATTTTGTGACTATTTGTCCAATCTTGGTTGTGATCCTCCTGTAATTATTGTTTGTATGCTATATTTGTGTTGATTATTTCTTTATCAATTTTTTGTATTTGTATGAGTAATTTTTTGGTGATAATATATGCCCCCTTATGTGTGAGGTTAGGATCATGCATATTTCCAAAATACATCAATGTTTATTTCTTTTGAAATTTCCATAAAAATAGGAGAGTTGTAGTTGTTGGTAAGAGGGACGGTGAGAGCGGTCCATTAGAGGAAAAAGGGGATTTGAACTAATTCCAAGACTCTCTGAAAAAAGGAAATGGAAAATTGTGTACAAACAAGGCGAGAACGCCCCATGCTCGTGTCATGAAACTAGAATAATATGATGGTAATTAAAAATTGTTGATGAAGTGGGTGTTTGCATTGCCCTCAGGGGCATCAAATAATAGATTATGATGATTCTGTGGATTGAACTATATTTGAATTGAGAAATGGAAAATGGTGTAATCTATCGAAAAATCGAAGGTATTGAAGGCCTAGCAACTTTAAAGGTCTTCGATGATGATTGAAAAATTGCAACGGTCACATAGTAAGACCCACGGTAACATGAAATATTTTTGGAGTCGAATGTTATGGGTATCAACGACATCATAAAGTGATAATGACTCTTTTTGTGCCATACGATATTTCTCATTGATAGGGGAATGAGAGCCAAGATACTTCCACTTGCCTGGAAACTTTATTGGTGTCGACAGGGAAGAGAGCACGACTTCAAGAAGAAAAGGGATTCTTGACATCGATTTGATCAAAATGGTATCAAGGATTGTATGGGGAAAATATGGATTAACTGGTGACATGGATGAAGCTCAAAATAGATGGGGCGTAAGAAATTCCCTTGGTTGGGGAAAACATGATGATGGAAACAACTATAAAATACGATCTGGTGTTAGGGGGATGGTCAGATATTAGGTAAACTGTGTTGAATGTGTACGAATGCAAAGGAGTGGATGATAGGTCAAAATATAGATAGTGAGGACAAGGGTGTCACTCATAGTCAATATTTGGCTATGGTAGGGATATATTTGTATATATGGTGATGAAAATTAAAATTCCCCAAGAAAGGGAAACATGGGTTTTTGTGTGCCAAGGAAAAATATGCCACCGGTTGTGATGGAAAAAATCAATTCGACTTGCTGAAAATTGAAATGTCCTTTATAAAATTACCAAATAAATAAAGAATAATTGGGTTGAAAGTACATGTATATAAAAGGGTTCCCCAATGGCATATGTCTTGGTCGCGTGGGGCACAAGTAGGGAATGTAATTGATGAAGAGTGGGGACCCCATGGGTGGGTTTATGTACCAGGTAGATGGATGGAGGAGGAAATTGAAGATGCGTAGTTGAGGGTGGATGATATGGAGGGTTAATGATAATGCAAAGGTGCATTTAAGGTAATGAACAACATGATGTGGGAGCCCATAATGGGGTGGTTAGAATGATTATGAGGAAGAAGTATGAGGTTCTTACTTTAGAGTGTAACACTACGAGGACTCCTTAGCCTAATGTATAAAAAAACATGAGTGTAAATATGCCAAGGGGTAAATATATGTGGGACAACTCATGGAGGTGAGATTGCTACTGGTTGATGGTACCTGAATGCAATGGAGGTGATGGTACCGAAAAGTCGGGTGTGGGGATCCTAAGGGTAAATGTTCAAGGGGTATAACTGAGATATGTTGTTATTTTTAGAGGGCATGAGTGCATATAAGTTGTGAACATATACCTAAAGGGGCCATGGGATGGTTGATACTGAATAGGTTGTATGTCTTTTTAACAAGTACCTACACACATAAAACCCAAATTCCCATTGTGAAAAATATTTGAAAATAAAGAAAATATCACAATTATATGATAATCATGCTAATGAGTGTGCATACCTTTTATTTTAAAATTGGTGAGAAAAATGGTCCCTTGATGAAAATTCTGGGTGACCCTTGAAGGAGGCCAAGAAACAATGAGTTCCTAGAAAAGGTAATCCATGAAGGAGGGTAGGGAACAATGCGTTACTGGAAAAATTCACTCCCTAAGTGAGGCCAGATAACCATGGGTTCCCTAATGAGGGACTCTCTAAGGGAGGCTAAGGAACGACGGGTTTCTAAAAAAAGGGCACTCCTTGAAGTAGGGCAAGGAACCATGGGTTCCTGAAAAAAGTCACTCTCTGAAGGAGGATAGGGAACTATGGGTTCTTGAACAAGGCCCTCCCTAAGGGAAGCCAGAGAACAATGGGTTCCTAAAAAAGGAACTCCTTAAAGGAGGCCAAGGAACCATGGGTTCCTGAACAAGGCCCTCCCTAAGGGAGGCCAAGGAATGATGGGTTCCTAAAAAATGAAATTCCCTTAAGGAGGCTAGGGAATGATGGGTTATTGGAAAAGGCACTCACTGAAGGAGGCCAGGGAACCATGGGTTCCTAAAAAAGGCACTCCTTGAAGGACGTTGAGTTTCCCTTATGGAGGTAACTAAAAATTACTAAGCCTAAGTGGGCCTTTCCATAAGAATTAATGAAACTATCTTAGTGGATCATTCTGAGTAGGCCATGTGGATTATAATCTCATAATTTCTAGGGGCAATGGACACAAGGTGGTGCTAGAATTGTTCCCATGAAGAGTATACTATGAGATGGTGTTGTGTCGAGATCTAGGTCTTATGGAACCATGGTGGGAAGTGGTACTGCCCCATGTATGATTATATGAGGACTAGGGGAAGGGTTGTTTCCAAATACCCAAGATTATGGACCAAAGATAAAACAGTAGGTAGTGTAAAGTTGAACATCCACAAAAGAGGATCTAAAATAGTGTATCAGATCCATTATTTTGTGTAATATCTATTGGGGGGTTGGTAGTTTAAACTGTGTGGAAACATCTCTTATATGGGCATGATTGGTGATCATGGAACTGGAGTCATTGATATCCTTATCAGTGTTAAGATATGGTCTTATTTTAGAGGGACTAATGACCTTATCAAGAGAGATAATATTAGAGGGTTCACCAACTGAATTGTTAGGGCCTTTCCAGCAGTGGATAGGAGAACCTAGATGGAGGTTATCACTAGAAGCATTGAAATAAGTAGTGGCATTAAAGAATACTCCATCTTTTGGGAAGAATGTAGTTGATATTTCATGGTTTTTTTGGGGGTTGGTGGAAGAAACATGCATGTATGCCCCCAAGGATGAAGGAATCCACCCATCCTCCAATCACAAGTGGTGAGGAGGTGGTTTTAGAGGTATGGGATCATTTTTAGGGGGCATGGATGTTACATGACTAGTGGCGGTGGACAAATAGTGCATGGACTCAATGTGAGAAACATGATATGAGTTGTTATTCTGAGAATACTATGAAGGGGAATCAATGTGGAAGAGTTGATCAATTGTAATGATGCATCCCTCATGTGGGAATATCATGACTTGAAAGAGTAAATAAACCACAACACTCATGCCATATATGAAATCATATCCCAAGAGAATATTGTAATCCATTGGACCAGTCATGACCACAACATTGATCAAAACCATCTTACTGCTTAACTTTATGGGGATATTAGATAATATCCCTAAGGGGGAATAAAGTCTACCATCAAAGGATATTAACTCAGTCATTGATGGGATAAGAGTAGGGGAGCCTAGTTGTTCCCAAGCTGATGAGGATATAATACATGAGGATTCCCCATCATCTATTATACACCGATACATTGTAAATTTTTTAATGATGATCTATATTTAGAACGCGGTATAAGATGGCAGTCATGCTTGGATAAGTTGATCCCAATCAAAAGTGATGACCTATGATGGGAGTGGGTATACAATTTCATTTTCCTTAGAAGGATAAGGTCTAGTAGACATTGTGGTGCTAGAGGTGGAATGGGTTCCCCCAAGTTTACATGACTAATCCCTAGTCATGAGGTAGAATGGGTGTGAGGGGGGGTTACCCATGTGAGGGGAAAAAATGATTTCGAGGTGTATGAAACCTCACATGATGGAGTAATGGGTGAATGTTGGGTGTTACTAAGTCCCTGATGGGGAATCACGTTTTGGAGAACTGTTGGTGTTTGAGGTTGCAATTAGTTTTGGGGTATTTGTGGGGGTCTTTTTGGTGTAGAGGGTCGTTGGGTATTCATTGACTCTTTCATCTATTTTTACTTAGTAATTTGGTAGAAATGATGGGTATATTGACCATACTCACCACATAATGTGAAAGGGAAGTTGGTTCGAATGTTGTTGTTTCTCCCTTTTCGTGGTTGGCCAATATTATTTCCCCCTTCAGGGTTTTGATTATCTTTATTTTGGTTTCCCCTAGTGGGGGGGTTTGGTTGTTGGGGGTTTCCCCCTTGTCCTTCATTTTGATTATTTCCATTTATCAAATTTTTTTTGGGTTTATTAGGGGGGTTCGATGTATTAAAATTTTCAAATTCTTGAACTTGTTGAATAGGCAATGGTTGGATAAAATTTACCCCTACCTACAAGTGGCCATGTGTTAGGGAAATGGGTTGAGGAGGACTAGGGAAGCGATAGTAAGGGTTACCTTTGGGGGGGATTTATTGGTTGTATGNTTCCACCATATGGTAGTTAGTAAGTATTTTCCCCAAACATGGGTACCAATTGAGAATGTGGGTAAGTATGGACCATGGACCCAATCAACCCATCAACAGGCTGTGATGTTCCTATTTTTTCTTTACCAAATGGTAAAGGATGAGGAGCATCTGGTAATACGGTATAAAGATATATCAATTGAGAGTATATTAAGTCAAAATGTTGGGCCGTGGTGATGGACTTGTCTTCAGTTTGAGGGAAAGTAGTGGCAACATCCTTGGAGAGGATATGGAATAATGATTTGAGGAACCAATCTAGTCATTGTTGTGGGGTGGTATCTACATTGCAGACAATTCTTCTTATTTTCCATTTATGAATTTGATCGAATATATGGATGGTTGAGGTTTGTTTGAATTCTAATAGGACTTCCAAGCTAGTGTCAAGGCATACTGGGAGTTGGAAGAAGGAAAAGAAGGATTTCTCCAATGACTCAAAGGTTGAGTGGTACCCAACTTTCTCATCCACATACCACTTAGCAGAGGGACCAATGAGAGTTATTTGAAATATTTGTAAGTGAACAAAATCTTCCATAATGTTATTGGAATAACACCACAGGTGAAAATACATAATGTGATTGGTGGGGTCTTCTCCGAGCCTGCCTTCGAATTTGGGAATATCAGAAGGTATATTAGTAAGAATATTTGGCCAAGTGGGGTCATGTAATATGGGTTTATTCATTATTTTGGTCAAATATGGGATATTGAGAGATTCCAAGTATGGAATGGGGGGGGGGAGTACCAACCATGTTTTGTGATGGTTGGTAAAATCTTCTTTGTGAGGAAGGTGGGGATCTTGTTCCTTGTGAATAAGGTTGGGCTCTGCCTCCTTATGGTGGAAGACTAGTGGTTGAGTTGTTCTGAGTATTAGTGCCCAAAACATTAGATCCAAACAAGGTTGATCCTAGGACCGTGGCACTTGTGTATTTGAAGGTTTTTTTTATGTATCATCCAAGTGCATAAGACCTCCCAAAATTGGGGGGAGGTTTTTCAAATGTCTTGAACAAAGAGGATGATGTGGTTCCCCTATGATTCTGGACTATGTGTTGATATGTGATGGTGGTGATGAGAAGAAATAATAGAAATAATTTCTTTACAATTTACCAAAAAAATGCATTCATAATTTGCATGTAATCAAATGCTGATAACCATACATAAAACAACAATGTAACTGGTAGTTTGGTTGGTTTTTTTGACTCCGCGTGGGGGAACATCACAAAATAATGCACATGTCCTATCTAACGTAGCATCCTTCCTCTCAAATAGCACTGGACCTCCAAAAAATCACTCAACAGTGGGATTGAAACCCACTTGAAGAGATACTACTGAAGGGATGAACAATTAATTATAATGAGGGGTGAAGGGGGAATATCCTGGAAGTACTGGCGATATTTCCCAACAAACATTAAAAATATGATTGAGGTGCAATTTCATAAATAACTTCCACCTTGGGTAGATAAAACCTAGATTTTGGCCATGAAGTCACCTCGATCAAGCACAAAATTTAGATTTTCGGCCTAAAAAATTGGTCACAGGATGAATTCTTTCCAAGGTTTGGGTGACCCAAGGAGGCACACACAAAACAACTGGACCTTATCCTTTGAACCTTCACCAGTGTCTCCCTACCTTATGGTGTAGGAATGCTTGATTGGGAGGATTTTGGTACCCTATTTTGCCACTTTCTATGTTTCAATGAAAAGGTGATGATGGGGAGTTATTTGGATGCCTATCCCAAAAATCATAACTTAGACTACCAAAGTATTTTTTGTTCCTCTTGTGAAGGTTAGAAGTAGGTTGATTATGATTTATTTTAGGATTTGAAAATGGGCCGTGAATTTGGGGTCATGTGAAAACTTCGTTGATTAAAAATGGTGTGCACAAAAAAAAATCCTTACTAAAAAAATGAACCCCTTCTGATATTCACAAAGCACTTATGAGCTTGAGAAGAGCATATTATGGTTTTAAGTATCTAGTGAAAATCCTTTTGAATATGTGATGTGTGCAAGAAGTGATGGTGAGTGATGAATTTTTAACAAGTTAAGCGAGCAAATTTTGGCATGTGGACATCGCTTGGTCCTTTACAATTGTTGCTTACTTCTAACTTACTAGATTTCATAAAACATCCCTGAAAAATTTGACAAAGCCCTAGGTAACTAGCATGGTGGACATGTGAGTCCTTACTCTTGAGCTTTAATATCCCTAGACTGTTATCTAATCTAATAAATCTTTGAAACTATTATTATATTATGAACATGTGGGAATGAGTGGGCCGTTACAATTCTTTAATTTTCCTAAGTGATTTAATCTAAGAATTGGAAACTATTCTAATATTGTGCACATGTGGGCATGTGTGGGCCCTTACAATTCTTTGATATTATGTTTCAAAAAAAAGATAAGAGGTATTGGCCTCTCCTAAAATGGTTGATTTTAAAGGGAGATGGATGTTTCTTCAAGCAATATTTTTTTCTGCCAAGATCACACAAGGGTGTGAGGAAATAACATAATCCAAGATTTTCTAAATAGCCGTCTAGTCCCGAATCAATGTGATGATTTTTGTAAAAGAAAATGTTTTAATGAAATTCAAAAGATAAATTTCAAGCCATCCATGTGGAAACCAATGAAATCAAAAGATACTATGGTTCTTTTTAATCTCCCTAGAAGTCTAGGTGTGACTAAGTTATCTATGCAAGAATGAATCTCAAGCTTGCTTGTTATGGATCTTACAAAGTGCATAAAATAAATATAATCTATTGTAAAAAATCTTAGCCTCAAAATCCCTTAAAATGTAGTGAAAAATAGCTTCTGCACGACTCTATGCACAAATAATCACTCAAAGTGAACAGATGGCACGGAATGAAAAAGACAAGGATGCACAGTTTCGTGCATACCATGTGACTATTTTTCCTGAACCTGTGTGCATGTAGGAAAATGGTGGGCCAAAAATTTTAAATGAAATCCTCCAACAGAGGGTTGAATTGTGGCATCTAAAGGGTAGGTTGAGCTGATTTTGGACCTTAGAAACACCAGAGTGTGCGAATAGAAGGTCTAAGAGTCCAAAGGGGGAGGAATATGATCCTCAATCCCTAGTATGGTCACCACATTGTTTAGGGATTTTGATCACAAGGGTGAGAAAAAAGAGACACCTTTGATTCCCTTGGTAAGCCAACAATAGGGAAAATTTTAAGAACCCCCCCTAAATTTATATGTATAATAAATGGGATAATCCCCATTACATATGGGAGAATGTGAAGGCTATTTTATCAATAACATAATATGCATATATAATATTTTGGCGAATCTTTCACCAAATTATATAATCTTGTAAAATTTGGGTGAATCTTTCACGAAATTATAAAATATTGTGAAATTGTGGCGAATTTTCACATAATTATAAAACTTTTTAAAAGTCTTGGTGAATCTTTTAAAAGTCTATTAATTTAAATAAATTCAAATCAATGTTCGATCTTGGGAGTATTCCAAGAAAATATGGTACCGAAACACCATGTTGAAACACCTGGATGAAACACATTGCATGCATTAAGAAGACTATGAATAATTAATAAGAATGTTCAATGAATGTAGATATGTTGGTGTTAAAACACCATTCTGAAACACGCATGAAAAAAACTATGTTAATATACTCAAGTGAGACATTGTTGGGTGCTAAAATTGCCCCTTTTCCTTATCATTTCTATAACACCCTGTTTCCCCCAGTTTGTAAAAATAACTATATTGGCCAAGAACTGTGGCAAACTAAAAAATGTGAATGTGTGATGTGAATGGACCTTGTGAAAAAGGTCGATG
>SNQJ01S0028577.1:95334-116339 GCA_010110895.2 Picea sitchensis | reverse complement strand
GTCTTCTTACATTCGACTTATTCTACCTTATTGCAAGGCCTTATTAATATTGACCTTTATTACATCTAAATATATTGTTCTACCTACGTGAGGGGTTAGGTCCCTAACAGAGCATCTTATTATTGAGAGCAAGCCAAAGGAATATTTTTCTTTTAAGAGGCACCTATAAATTCCAAAGAGAGCCCCACCAACAACATTTTTTACCAGAGAAGTTGGCCTTCGCCACCACATTGTACCCTAACTTAGCGGTGTACTCTCCAGTCCCTAGCTTCTTAGACCAACAAAGATTATCTTTTCCTTCTTCATTCAATTGGATATAATTGGAGGCTAGTGTGTTGATGAAGCAAGCCCATTTAGCTGCCTTAGAACTAGACAAACCAATATCAACACTATTTTTCCATCTTGAGTGCCCTTTAAGATGTGGGAATTGAGCTTGAGTGTCTTCTTGGAAGAAGATGTCAACTTTGCAAAGGGCATGTCTAAGGAAATCAGAAAGGATAAAATCATCACCAGCTCCTATCCACAGGTTCGATCATATTTTCACCTTTCTCCCATTGTCAACTTTCCAAACTGTCCACAATGCCACCAGAGGGAAAGTTGATGTCATCTCTTTCCAGACAATCGATCCACTAGCAGATTTGACTGGAGTCCTATACCATTCCTCAATGGTTGAGCCTTTTAGATACTTTGATTTCAACACTTTTACCGATAATGACAAGTTATGAGTGAGTCTCCATAAGGCTTCTGGCTACTAAAGAGAGAGAAAATAAGTAGATACTTTTGATGCTCTGACCACCTAGCTTATTGGGGAAGGCTATCCTACTCCATTTGACCAGTGAAGTGCCACCATCTAGCTTCGATCTAGACCACAAAAACTGAAAAATGAGATTTGTTTTTTATCCTGGTGAGGTGTTGGCTCAATCACACTTGTGCGCTTCTTTCTTAATGTTGGGGGGTCGAAGACCCAAGGTTTGTCCATAGTTTACCAACAAAAACCCCAAGGCTTAGAATTGTTTTGGAAAGAACTATGTGTCAGGTTTTGAAACGTCCAACGTTTTGAGTGGACACTCCACCCATCATGTCCCTGATGATGGGTGGAGTGTCCACTTGAAACGTCGGATGTTTAAAAACTTGACACACATTTCTTTACAAAAAAATTGTAAGCATTATGACTAACTGTGAAAAATTACATTCCAAGATATCAATCCTCAGACAAAGACCAACAAAGGCCTCACCCGAGATGCCATGAAGATCACAAAGACCATCAGGTCTTGTGTTGGGGATGATGAAGGACTAATTAGACAAAAATTCATCTGGGTTGGAATTCATACAATCCATTGAAAACCACTTAACAACTAACAATAGGAAACGATAGTACAAATATTTTGTTAGCACATAGGATGTATAGGTCTTTATGACATGAGATTATCCATCATGATAAGGATAAAGGTCCTTATGAGTCACACTTTTGATTTTCTTCATTATGTTGTTGACATGTCACACCTCTAGTATGTACTTGAGTTTCCTTTTTGTCATTATCCATTTGCACAAGTGTCAAGTCAAACCAAGTATATGTGTTGCCAACCAAATAGGAGAGTTTGCTACATACTCCAAGTACATTTTGCTTTCATTTCTAATCATTTCTCTAAACGATCTTTTCAAAAGGGATTTTATGGTTATCAACGCCTGCAATTTAACCATTTTTCAAGGATTATGTTACCGAAATTAAAAACATCCTTGAAGTTTGTGATTCATCTTAAAATTGGCGCTGCAAACTCACCCAGACAAAGGCGTTGTGAACTGCTAAAGAGGAGGGTTGGAGGTTAGGCTAGTTGTAGATACCCTTGTACAAATTCAAAGACATCATCATCAAAATCAAGGCCATCAGGTACTCTATGAGAGTTTGTGTCCTATTTGAAGGTCAAGAAAGAGGTTCGGCTACTTTATTTTCCTTTGGTGTTGTGAACTGACACATGCCCTGCGAACTGGCTGACAAGGGCGTTGCAAACTCATTTCTTGTAGCAGTGTATTATAAATATTTGATCATAACTCCAAAACGGTGATGTGGGTTTTTTTGAAAATTTTTGTGGAGAAGCATGATAATGGCATTGACTTGTTGACCAAATTTCAGCCTAACCCAGTTTGGCATTCGAGAGATATAATTACAACACTAGTTTGTTGCAAACTCTCTGTTTTGCATAGTTGTTGGATATTCGCCTTGTTTGGAGGTTGCCACCTATCAAGGATGGTTTGAATGACTTATCAGAGATCAGTTAGATGTTAAGGGACACTTGCACCTAAGATTTAGCTCCATTAAGACCTCATGCAATGAGTTGGAAACAAATTTATTAATGACTTCCAACAACTTCCTGAAAATTAGCAGTTTGTTGGATTTTTGTCTCTTTGATTGTTTCCACCTATCTCCAAGCCCTAGAATCCAATGAAAGATATGGGCTTTGACCTCCTAAGAATTTTTTGGATGTTATTTTCTATTAAAGAAAGGAGGGATCTCTTGGAAGAGGCTGGGATTCATGATCCAAGAGAGAATAAAGCTTGAGCAGTTTTAGTTGTTGATTTGTAAGCCTGAGGGTTGTTGTTATGTAAACATCTTTTCCATTTGAGATTCATGATATATGTGTTATCAGTTTGTAACTTGCTCTATCTTTTCATTCCATTTATATCTTCTTTCTTATGTAAAATGTAGACTATGAGGATGATGGTTTCCTTTGATTAATGGATTCTTCGGTAGCAGAAGATCTGTTGTGTCTTGCCCATTAGTCATTGTTTTACTTAAGTAACTTTCATTCATTTTTGCAGAAAGGATCCTTGCCTAGTGAATTTTCTTATTTTTGTCTTCTTCTTCATTCTTCTAGGCATCATTATGTATCTTTTATCTCGTACATAGATTGATTTCCTTAGATTTGCATATTGTTCATGACTCCATGCCCAGCGGTGTAACTCATTGATTTACAATCAATTTTCTTCCTTTTATTTTCTCACTGCCTTTATGTTGACCCTACCACTTTCTTTCCAGGTTCGACCAAGTAGATTTGAGGGCGCTTGTATTGCATATTCTACAATTCTGTGTTTTTGGATCTATGATACTTTAAGCAAATAAAGATCAGTTCTTCCTCCATTTCTTATTTCTTCTTTGCATTGATATTGTTATGAGTAACTGAGTTTTTTATGAGCTTTTTTCATGAGGTGATTGAGTGAAGGATTTAATCTTTGCATTAGTGGTACAAGTGTTATTAATACACAAAAATTTACTGCTAATTTTACTGTCATAGATGCTTGAAGTGTTATTGATTGAGATAAGTCACAGTCTCTTCTTCCACATCCATTTATCCAATTGATTATCTGGTCTTGTTTTCTTTGAAGCCTTTTTTTACCAAGAGTATGGTCTTGAGAGTCATATGAATGCAATTTTTTATTATCTTAGGGTTTGTTCCACCATTGTTAGAAAGTTTTACCTATAAAAACTAGAATTCTTTGTATGTCACTAAGATCACCTGATCTACAGTCTAGGGTGACTCTTGGAGTGTTAACATTTTTTTTGTCATTGTTGGGGAGAGAAGTGTGAAGTGATATTCCCTAGGAGAATGACATAGATCCAGCTCTTGATGGTAGACAAGAGAGGGACACAGAAATTGACTGCAATCTTCTGCCTAGTGACTCCACAATCAAAGACTCCACTGGAGGAAGGATCATGCTGACAAAAAGATGAAAATATGGAAGGGAAAATCCAGGTATCAATTCATTAGTTTTCTTCATGAACTTTTGTTCTTTTTCATTAGTTCATTCATGTCTTTTCGTTTACATATAAGAAGGATTATCCTTTTCTTTGTTTACTCGGATGACCATAAGCCTTCATTTGTATATCCATCTTTGGAAGAAGAAATTCTGCATTCTTCTTGTGTTGTAGATGTTGATCATGTCTCTTCACCTCATATTATTGAAAAATATGAAGTTCATATGTCAATACTTCCTGAACATGCTCAGCCTTGTAACCATAAGGATGATCAAATTGATTCGTTATTCTCATATATTATCACCTACTACCATCATTGTTGAGCCTTGCACTCAGTTTGTTAAGCCTTGTTTTCAACCTACTGTTGTTCAAACTAGAATTAGAGAGAAAATGTTTAAACTTTTAAGGATTACATCTCATCTTCATCCTTATCCTCTTAACTTCTTTGAGTATCTTCCTCATTTTTCTAGAGAAGATCATATCACCGCTGAGAAGCATTTGGGATATTTTGAGAACTTTGTTGATCAATTTGAGATAGTACATGAATATGTTACCATGAGGTTATTTTCCAAATCCTAGTTTGGGGATGTTGCTTTGTGGTTTAAGGGTTTGGGAGTTGATTCCATTAGTTATTGGATTGAGTTATACTATGCATTTTCAAAGTATTGTAGTGAGAATAAATCCTTTGATCAATACCTTATTGATTTTAATGTTTTGAGGAGAGGGGAGGAAGAAGCTCTGGATACCTTTAAAAGGAGGTTTTACAGTATTTATCATAACATGTCATTGGAGATACGACCTTCTGAAGCTGCATCCATGGTTTATTACATAACATCTCAACATCTAGATCTTGTCCTTCTCCTGAGAGAAAGGAAATATTATTCATTAAGACGATTGTTTGAGGATGTTGAAGAAGTTGAGGAAAACATTCGATCTTGCAAAAGGATTCAAGATTAGGTTTACCTTGAAGATCTGCATGCATAAGAAAAGAAAGAAGACTATAAGTGTGATTTATATTTGGGACAACATTTGACATTTTTTTCAATTTTTTCTATGGATCAGGATATAGATCATATTGGTGTTCATTTTTCAAATCATTTAAGCATGTAGTAAAGGATGATTGTATAGATAATTATATATTTATAGCTAATCTTAATCAGAATATTTTAGCTCCTACTATACAATTATCACATGGTCATTATTCTGAAGAGGAAACTTTTACTCTCGATGATAAAGAGTTGCTCACGAAAGAACAAGATGGTCATATTTTTCCCAGCAAAGGGGAATGTATGCATTCGCAGTCATCTTATATGAATCCATAGGTTTCTGATCTTGGTTTTGAGGATACAGTAGCAGCTTTATTGGAGTCATATCTTTCAAATTTTTTGAAGATTTTAGAATTCATCATTTCACCGACACTTGTGGGTGAGTATGATTCTCTGAAGGAGTTTCTATTTCTGTTGTTATATTTTTTTTAATATCAATTAATCAGTGGCACAAAGGGGATTATTTCAGTCATGAAGTTACTTGAATGGTTGTTGTGGAAATTTGCATTTACTTGAGCAAATTGGAGATCTGGATAGAGTAGGGTAGCGTAAGTAATAAGCTCTCTTCCTGGCCATTTTCTTTTTGTCAAGTTTGCATAGTGTGATCATATTTGTAGTATGAGGTTTGTTTGCAGCAGGTTTATCAGTTTTCTTGAATAAGTGGCAGATTTTGGCAGTGTTACAGAGGTTGGTTGTACAGATGACTCCATAGCCCAATGAATAAGGCATGATCATCCTGCTTTTGCAACACAAGTTGATTGTGGCACATCATAGACAAAGTATAGGTTGCATAGATGAAATGAATAAGGCATCTCGTCTAGAAATATTATTGGAGCATCACAGGGAGGTCTCCATCCCCTATGGAGCCAAATGTTAGCACATAGGATGTATAGGTCTTGATGACATGAGATTATCCATCATGATAAGGATGACGGTCCTTATGAGTCACACTTTTGATTTTCTTCATTATGTTGTTGACATGTCATGCCTCATGTTTGTACTTGAGTTTCCTTTTAGTCATTGTCCATTTTCACAAGTATCAAGTCAAACCAAGTATGCGTGTTTACAACTCACTAGGAGAGTTCGCAGTGTACTCCAAGTACATTTTTATTTCATTTCTAATCATTGCTCTAAAGGATCTTTTCAAATGGGATTTTATGGTTATAAACGCCTACAATTTAATCATTTTTCAGGGATTATGTTACTGAAATTAACAACATCCTTGAAGTTCGTGATTCATCTTAAAATTAGTTTTGAAAACTCACCTAGACAAAGGCATTGCAAACTCACCCAGATAAAGGCACTGTGAACTGCTGAAGACGAGGGTTGGAGGTTAAGCTACTTGTAGACACCCTTGTGAAAATTCAAAGATACCAGCATCACACTGAGGGCCATTGGGTACTCTATGAGAGTTTGTGTCCTATTTGAAGGTCAAGAAAGGGGTTTGGTTGCTTGATTTTCCTTTGGCTCTATGAACTGGCACAGGTGCTGCGAACTGGATGACAGGGGCAATGTGAACTCATTTCCTATAGTAGCTTCTTATAAATATTTGATCGTAACTCCAAAACAGTGATGTGGGTTTTTTCTGAAATTTTTTGTGGAGGAGCATGATAATGGAATTGACTTGTTGACCAAATTTCAACCTGACCCAATTTGGAATTCGAGAGATATAATTACAACACCAGTGCGTTGTAAACTCTTTGTTTTGCATAGTTGTTGGATATTCACCTTGTTTGGAGGTTTCCACCTGTCAAGGAGGGTTCGAATGACTTATCAGAGATCAATTAGATGATAAGGGACACCTGTACCTAAGATTTGTCTCCATTAAGACCTCATGCCGTGAGTTGGAAATAAATTTATTAATGACTTCCAACAACTTCCTGAAAATTAGCAGTTTGTTGGATTTTTGTCTCTTTGATTGTTTCCACCTATCTCCAATGCTTAGAATCCAATGAAAGAGATGGGCTTCGACCTCCTAAGAATTTTTTGGATGCTGTTTTCTAATAAAGGAAGAAGGGAGCTCTTGGAATGGGTTGGGATTCATGATCCAAGAGAGGAGAAAGTTTGAGCAGTTTTAGTTGTTGATTTGTAAGCCTGAGGGTTGTTGTTATGTAAACATCTTTTCCATTTGAGATTCATGGTATATGTGTTATCAGTTTGTAACTTGATCCATATTTTCATTCCTTTTATATATTCTTTCTTATGTAAAATCTAGACTATGAGGATCATGGTTTCCTTTGATTAATGGATTCTTGACTAGTAGAAGATTTGTCATGTCTTGCCTATTAGTCATTATTTTACTTAAGTACCTTTCATTCATTTTTGCAGAGAGGATACTTGCCTAGTGAATTTTCTGATTTTTGTCTTCTTATTCATTCTTCTATCCATCATTATATATCTTTTATCTAGTACACAGATTGATTTCCTTAGATTTGCATATTATTCATGACTCCATGCCCAACGATGTAACTCACTTATTTGCAATCAGTTTTCTTCCTTTTCTTTTCTCACTGCCTTCATGCTGATCCTACCACTTTCTTTCCAGGTTCGACCAAGAATATTTGAGGGGGCTTGTATTGCATATTCTACAATTTTGTGTTTTTTTATCTATGATACTTTAAGCAAATAAAGATCATTTTTTCCTCCATTTGTTATTTCTTCTGTGCATTGATATTGTTATGAGTAACTGAATTGCTTATGATCTTGTTTCATGAGGTGATTGAGTGAAGGATTTACTCTTTGCATTAATGGTACAAGTGTTATTAATACACATAAATTTACTGTTGATTTTACCGTCATAGATGCATGAAGTGTTTATGATTGAGATAAGTCACAATCTCTTCTTCCACATCCATTTATCCAATTGATTATCTCGTCCTATTTTCTTTGAAGCCTTTTTTTACCAAGAGTATGGTCTTGAGAGTCATATGAATGCAATATTTGATTATCTTAGGGTTTTTTCCACCATTTCTAGAAATGTTTACCTATAAAAACTAGAATTGTTTGTATGTTACCAAGCTCACCTGATCTACAGTCTAGGGTGACTCTTGGAGTGCTAACACATTCCATTGACACATAAGTAACACATCATAAGACCAAAATTATTGCAGCTTTATTATCTTCATTCCATCATCACAAACATACATTAAGAAACTCATAAATTGACAACAATAGAGCCTTGCTCTCTTATACATTTGCCCAATGTTACATTACATAGTGCCATGCACTTCCTTTCAAACTCTACCAATGGGAAAAACTCCGACTTACAACCAGGGAAATTACAAAACATAGGCTTAGAGTGACATCCATAACAAAAATACCGGCAACTATAAAAACATCAACCACTTGACTAATGATCTAACTCTGTTTATTTTGTCGGTGTTCCCTTTTATTTTCTTCTCGACTCTGGCACTCTTTCACTTTTAGTTCTACCCCACTCACTCCTCTGACTTCCAGTCTTACACGCTTCTATCACCTGCATGCATTCTACCTAGCCTCTTTGGAATCGTGGCAACCTCAACTACCTTGAATACTGGTCTTCTTTGTACTCCATGTTCCCTTGTGTTGCGTGTAGTAATCATTCGAGGAGAATTATCGAAGATTATTTCTTGATTCTGGCGTGCATTCAGTGTCTTCTTGATTTCTAGTGTGCATCAAAAAACTCGGACCGACACGCATTTGGTAGAAATCAAACTTACGTGCAATAACAAAACTTGACTTGACGCACGCACCTCCTGTCACCCCTCACGCAACTGCTTGAGCATGTGCAAAACTGGAATAGGAGCACACAACTTCATTTGTCTACGTGCATGATATATACCCAAAATTTTGGGTGCCAACAGGCCCCCACCACTATTATTTGGCTTGTCCTCAAGCCAACTACCTCATGGAGTGACTAATGGAACAGACTTTAGTAAGAGAAAATCATCATCATTGACAGTCCAGAACACCAAACCAAGTTGTGGTTTATGTCGTGTTTTAGTAAGATAAAATCATCTTTCCAAGATGTAGTTGCAACCCGACACAGGTCCTAGAATGAGTCGAGCAGTTTGCAAGGTAAGAGATGGATTTGGACTTCATTTGGACAGGTTCTTGAACTTTCTCTCTTTGATGGTTTCTGTGGTGATTAATGAGGGATATGTTTAAAACACATCATCAATAAATTGACCCCCTAACCGAACTAAGTGCTACAACTAGAACTTATCATAAATACTCATTGACCTATAAGAAGTATATCCCCATGAAGAGGTCCATTTGGAGAGATCATCATCATCCTCATGTCTCATTGTTCTGGTAGTAAACGACGAAAGATGAGGACTTCCTATCTCATTGTATAGGATAATCTGTAGTCTTGGGGTATCTGCTTTAGAAAAGGTGATTATCCATGGTGATAGAAAAACCAGTTGTGGGCCTAGAGAGCTCGTGTGTTGCCGCAATTTCGAATCACAATTAAGGGAATTTTGTGGCACTTGGCTGTGTCTTGCAGGTGAATAAGAGGGAGGTACATCTACTTAGCATCGGATGAAAAAGTGTCAATCTTTGTGAAAATGAGACGGTGGGCTCTCAGGTTTCCTGGTTGGACAAGGAATTTCACTTCCCGAAACGTTCGTGAAGGAAGGCCATGAAAAGGGAAGTGAATGGGGAGATGTTTAAATCAATGGAAAATGGAAAGATAGAATTGAGAGGAAAGATAACGAGGATGGGAGGGATGGGTGAGGGAGAGAACCATTTGTTGGCTCAATTTCACTTGTTCGTGTCTTTCTTAACGCTAGGGGGCTGAGGACCTAGGGTTCGTCCAGAGTTGACCAACAAAAACCCTAAGGCATCCACATATCAATCCTCAACCAAAGACCGACAATGGTCTCACCTGAGACACCATAATGATCATAGAGACCATCTGGTTCATTGTCGATGATGATGAAGGAATAATTGGACAAAATTCCATCTGGGTTGGCATTTAGACAATCCATTGAAAACTACTTAACAACTAACAATATGCAACAACAATATATACATTCCATTGACACATACGTAATACATCATAAGATAAGAAGTACTGCAACATTATTATCTTCATTCCATCATCACAAACATACATTAAGAAACTCATAAATTGACAACAACACAACCTTTCATTCGTATACATTTTCCCAGTGTTACATTACACAATGCCATGCGCTTCCTTTTAGACTCTAGAAATGGGACAAGCTCTGACTTAAAACCAGGGACATTAAAAAACATAGGCTCAAAATGAGCTCAGTGACAACAATACCCACAAATATCAAAACAACAACCAACTGACTAACAAGCTAACTCTGTTTTTGTTGTCGTTGCTCTCTTTTATTTGCTTCTTGGCTCTAGCACTCCATCACTTTCATTTATGCCCAAATTACTCCTCTGACTTCCAGTCCCACACAATTCTATCACATGCATGCATTCTACGTAGCCTCTTTGGAATCATGGAAATATCAACTACCTTTCTATCTCATCTTCATTTTTCTCCACGTTCCCTCGTGTTGCTTGTAGTAATCATTCGGGGAGATTCCCCAAATATTCTTTCTTTATTCTGGGGTGCATGCAGTGGCTTCTTGATTTTTGGCATGCATGCCAAAACTTGGATCAATGCGCATTTGGAAGAACTCGAAATAACATGCAATAAAAACTTGACCTAATGTGTGTGCCTCCTATCACCCCTCGTGAAACTAATTGAGCACACACAAACCTAGAATAGGAGCGCACAAATTTGTTTATGCGCATGTGCAATATTTACCCAAAACTTTGGGTGCCAACATGAGGATTCCTTTGGGCACAACAACATTTGAAGTCCAATAGACAGGTATACTTTCCAACACATATTTGATTAAATTTAGTCTCCCTCCTAGACAAAGAAGACAATTCCCCCAAAATGAAATTTGGGCTTCAACTTTATTATACAACTAGTTCCAATCACCCAAATTATACCCGTCAAGATTTAAGAAAAAACCCAAATATTTAAAACCATCATCCAATGCCTTACGAGTAAAAGGAAGAGAAAATTCAAGTATTTTAAGAGAGACTTCTGATAATCGGTGAGGAATTAGACAAGACTTATGATAATTGATTTCCACACATGTGGCTCGATAAAAGATGTCCATAATAATTTTTAAAGATAATAAATTTTGAGAGGATCCTTGTACAAAACATAAGATGTCTTCCACAAAAAGAATGTGGGATAAAGATACAAACTTCGACACCTTCACACCGTTGATCATTCCTTTTTCGAATTACAATGTTTATGAGACTGCTTAAAGCCTCTGCATTAACAAGGAAGATAAAGGGGGACAATGGACACCCCTGTCATAGGCCCCTATAAGACTAAAAGAATATTAAATGAGAACCATCAATTAGAACCACGAAAAACACTGAGTTTACGCATCCCATTATCCAGTTTATGGTGGGAAGGTGCAAACCCATCTTCAAAAGAACAAGGCGAAGGAAAGTCCAATCGACCTTGTCATAAGATTTTGAGAGATTAATATTTAGAAAAGGTGTTGATTGCTTCATGGTCTTGATTGAATGAATAGCTTCCTGAGAAAGGGAGATCGCATTATGGATTTTCCTTTTCTAAATAAAGCCAAATTGTTCTTTAGAAATCACCTCACTCAGAGGCAATTTAAGCCTTCCAGCTATCACATTTGCAACCAACTTGTAGATAACATTGCAACAAGTAATAGGACTGAAATAATAGAAAGAGGTCCTATTAAAACCTAGGTCTGCACCTCTACTCTCTTTCCCTCCATTAGCCCATCCATCTGTCAACCTGATTTTTGTTTAGTTTCTTTTCAATGGTATAATGAGTCAATTTGATTTGTTCTCACCCTTCTTTTGGCTTTGCATCATTTTATTTCTTTTGGGAAGGCTAATGCATGTTCTGGTTTGAGTTAATAACACACATCATCATGAATTTATCACTAGTGGCCTGATAGCAAGTTGACCAAAGCCTTTTGATGCAAAAAAGCACAGATTGCAAGAATAGGCCTATTCTTGCAAACAACAGAAAAACATGTTGTTTTAATATTTTAAACGTTCAAAAAATTTTAAATTAAAAAAAAATGTTGTGTTGGTACCTTCATGTGTGTGCATTCTCATGGGCCCTCAAGTTCACAAAAGGTTACCTCCAATTGATCATCATTGCAAAGTTCATGTTAAAATCGTGCAATTTTGCGCCTCCAATTCTCATCATCATGGGATTATGGGTAATTATAACTATAGGTGGTAAAATAGATTAGATTAACATCCACATTCAACTCGTCACTTGCAACAAAGGTGTTCAAAAAAAGATGGTTTCTCCTTGAGATCGCTGGAAACTGAACAGAACAGAGACACAAGGCTCGAGCTGTTAGAAGTTGTTCTGAAAATCAAATATGTGTTTGTGAGGGAAGAATGGTACAATTTTATCTGCACCTTTGAAGGACACCACACTGATGTGGCCCTGCTATTTGCACAAAATTTTGATGGGTTCCAAAACCAACTCGGGGACACCTATATCCATATCACAAAGAATTTCATTGGGGAAGCCTATGCTCTCTCAGCCTGTGGGGAAAGATGGTTAAAGGAAGGAAAATTACCACCAGAGTTATGCAACAGATTCCTCGTGTCAGAACACCAAAACCCTGACTGGAGCCAGGGTATTTCCATCATGTGCATAAAATATGAATGGTGGGGTATCCTTACTGCAGTCCAAAGGTACATCACAGGTGAGGGTCATTTATCCATTGTGCACTATTATCACCTTCTCTTTCTCATGCACTTGAGTGGGTATTAGGAATTAAACCTACCTTTTTACTTTCTCAAAAGTTTAACAAAAATGGCTAGAAGGGTTCAGATCCACCCCGAGTCTTCCCACATGAGTTTATATCACCAGGGATTGATAAAAAATTTGTTCCTGTTATCACATATGTTTGTATGAAGGGGTGTTTTTTCCTTAGGAAAAGACACCATGGAAAACAAATGACAAGAGGCGGGCTAAAAACCCACTTATCCTAAGTTGGAGGCCTGAGCGTGAGGTACTAAGGTGCACGTAGATCTAGATGGCTGAGATCTATGTGCTCAGATCTATGGCGCAAGATCCATATCAACCCCCCCCCCAATGTTCTACCTTTAACGGGGGTCCAAGTTGGTGGTTTTTTAGCATGGGCTCCCTACTATCGTGGCGCTTCCTCATTAACTCAGACCTCCCCCAACTCAAAACCTCTTACCACTAACTCCCCCCCTCCAAGTAGACCGCTTACTACCCTCTCTTACTGCACTCACCTCCTACCACCACCTGTCTCTCACTCCATATATCTCCTCTGTCTATCACACCTCCCTCTCTCTCTCCACCATTCGTTCCCTCACATTTGTCCTCCACTCATCGTCCTCCCGACTTGTCACTGTCTCGCCTATCGCATCTCCCCCTCTCGTCTCCCGCCATCACTTCGCTCCACGCCACTTCCAGTTGTGCCATGTCCCCACTCTTTGAACCATCACCTTGTGGCCTCCCTTCTTCCTCCATGTCACCTTTCTATGCCACATTGCCTCTGCGCCTTTACATCTCAGCATCCATGTTTTGTTGCCCGCGCCTTTTCAGTCACCACCTCGCCGACTGTAGCCGTCCACCTGGCCACTGAGATATGACGTAGCCTGTTGAGCCTGCACCAATCACTTCTCCAACTGCTCCTCATCGACATTCACGTATGCCTGCATATCTTCCCCACAAGCATCCAACAAAGCATAGGAAGCGAAGGAAAGGCCGCCATGTCCTCTAGTGCAGGCGTTTACTCTTCCCACTCAAAGCCTAATGAAGCAATTAATGTAAACATGGAAGGTGGGTGAGACATAGTTTCCTTCCATAAATAGAAGGCTAGAGAAGGACAAATCGCATAGGTAGGATGTCAGTCTGTACTGACAGAGATCACGTTCGATAGAAGACTGCATGGGCAGTCTGACCAACGTCTGCATGTGTAGCCTGACAGAGAAACTCACCAACGCAAAGCCTTGAAGGCATGACATGATCGCACCTTCAACAGTCGGAGTTAGTTCTGAGTATATGTAGGCATTTTTTCCATTTTGTTAGTGTCTATGGTAGAGCTAAGCTCTTGATTATAATGTTCTAGCAAAGCCTTTGGTTCTCTGGTTATGTATGTCATTTTTTAGACTTCTTGTTTAATAATAGCCAGCCTTCTTTCCCATTTCTTTTCCTCTGATACTGAAAGCTCGGGCATGGATGATCCAGTCGAGTTGTTGTGATTGTGGTGTAGTGTAGGTTTGATTGTAGTGTTGTCACAAGGTTTTTAGTTTCTAGAAGTTCTCGTATCCAAGAGGATCTTGTATCTGAATCTTTTCCGCCATAGGCTGTTGGAAGACCGGATGTCCATAGCAGACCTTCATTTCTTTCTTATGTTCTTCCACCTACTCACCATTATACCCAACTTACTGACTGAAGTTAGATCAATACCTCACCTATCTGTGCATATCAGTCCAGTTTTTCGAGTTAAAGCGATATTTTCTTAAGTTTTCCTCCATTAGACCACCCTTAAATTTACTTATTGTGACATAAAACTGATGGGTACTGGGCTTACCTCTGCTGCAATCTAGAGGTGACTTCTAGCACTAACATTTCCGATGTCGTTGTTGGGGACAAATTGAATATTTTCCCTGGGATTGAATGACAAAGCTTACTGGTTCTGAAGGTGCATCAAAACTTAGTACATCAAGATTACAACTGTGCACTTGGCGACTCCACTGTTTTAGTTGTGGCTTCCAGGGGCAGACACACGAGGTCTACTCCACAACTGCCTCTAGCAACACCTGAAGTTGACCCAAAAAACATTATCAGAAGGAGAAAGACCCTTCAAGAAGGTACTTCAGCTATTGAACCGGGTTTTTCTGATTATTTTTACCATCCTCCTATAGAAACTCCAGTAGTTATTTCTCATTTTCCTATTACACCCTCTGTTGGAGTTTCTAGAAGTTTAAATTTTGGGATTTTTCCTACTGACTTCCACTCTCCAAGCTTCACTACTCCTCCTCTTGTTAAATTTGTTGCGTTTACAGAGAGAGAATCCTTTGTTCCCTCAAGTCCTCCATTGTTTCCTTTTTTTCCCATAAACACACCTCCAATCTCCCCTGTTCGAAATCCATCCCTGCCTAGTTCTCCTTCTGTTCACATCCCAATGGCGGGTGCTAATCCCCTAGGAAAAGAATGGATGTCATTGTGGCCACAAGATATGCCCCTCTAGTCCTACCTCAACCAATGAATTCTCTCCTTGTTGGAGACTACCTAAAATACATGCCCAAATTCATTGGGGAAGAAGACATAACTGTAGAAGAACACCTTGTTGCCTTCTATAGTTATGTAGACAATCTAAATATTGAAAATGAAGATGTGTGGATGAGAGTCTTTGAGACAATCTAAATATTGAAAATGAAGATGTGTGGATGAGAGTCTTTGTCCAAATCCTTGATGGTGAGGATAGGAAATGGTTTAGAGGATTGACCCTTGGATCCATTGTTGGGATTGGAGCTTTAGATGATGTTTTCTTGAGACAGTAGGGGGATAAAAAGGATTTTATGTATTATATCATAGAGTTTGGGTCTCTAAAGAGGAAAGAAGGAGAATCTGTCTCTGACTTCTCCAAAAGATTCAATAAAATGTACAATAAAATCCATGTTGAGATAAATCCTACATAAGCCTCTGCCAAAATTACTTATGCTAGTGCTTTTGACCCTGATTTATGCCTTATGTTGAGAGAGAGAAGAGATACTTCCTTGGCTCATATGCAATATGCATCCTTGAAAGTAGAGTCCAATGTATTGGCAGTTGACAGACTTAGAAATAAAGCTAACAGAGACAGAGGAATATGAAGAGTTGAAGCCTCAACCTCTGGTTCCTTTGCTTCCCATCCCTAAGTAGATGAATTGACCAAGATGGTAAAATCTCTTTCTGTCGAAATGGAGAAGATGAAGTTCGATGGGAAGAAGAGTTATAAGAGTTCCCAAATTATTGATAACAGGGGTAACTTCAGAATACCAAATACTACCCCTCGGATACTCCCAAGAGAGCCTAGAAACGGAGAGAGAGATGATCATAGAATCCAAACCCCTCTTCAAAATAACCTCGTTGATGATGAGGAAAGGGAGGAAGAAGAGCTAGATCCTGAAATCCATTTTCTTGGAGACACCTCCCCATTTCCCCATTTAACTCAATCTGCATATGAAGAGTCCCTCATGGACAGCCAAATAAATGAGTTGAGTAAAGGGGACAAGACCAATAGTATTCCAAATAAATATAACCTCAGGTCTTAGAAGAAAGATGGGAAGTCCGACATCCCTGATCAACCTTCCAGAGCAGAGAAGCCTGCTAAAGACGCAACAAACAACAACAAGTTGAAGAAAACACAGAACCCCCCACCAGTAGCCAAAGATCCTATCCCAGAAGTAAAGGAAATTCTAAAGTCCCCCTCCTCTTTCAACTTTGAGCATGAAATTCAGAATATTAGGATCCCTGTAGCCCTCTCAGAATTGGTCAAGCATGAAGATTTCAAAAGGATCCTATCTAAACTATTGCAGCCCGAGCCTTCATCTTATTCCACAGACTCAGTAAACCTTCAAGATGAAAATCCAACAGTCATTCTAGGTCCCTTGATAGAAGACAAATATGATTCATCCCCTCCCTTCTACACCTCACTGAACATACATGACAAGGTGTTGCATAATTGTTTGATGGACTCAAGGGCATCTCATAATCTCATGCCCAAAATTGTCATGGATGAACTGGGAATAGAAATCACAAAGGCTTACCATGATTTGTATTCTTTTGATTCAAGGAAGGTGCAGTGTCTTGGGGTCATAAAAGATCTGGTTGTAACCGTGTTTCAGTTTCCCATGAAAATTGTGGTCATGGATATTGTGGTAGTTGATGTTCCCCCCAATTTCGGCATGCTATTGTCAAGATCATGGATAAAAAGACTTGGAGGAACATTGCAGATGGACCTCACATATGCTACCATTCTGGTGTTTGGGGGGGAGCATAGAAGACTGTATAGAGAGACTCAGTTGGCCTATATTATTAGTGATGAAGTTGACCCCACCAACCATCCTATCTTTTCACTTGACACTAAGTTGGGGTCTAGTTTATTACAACTCACTAATGCTCCCGAGCCTCCTTTAAAAATCAAAAAGCAGCCCATGGTTTTTTGTGAAGTTCCTTTATCCACCACCTATGTTTGGAAAATATTCTTTGATGGAGCCTCTTCTAGGGATGTTGTTGGTGTTGGTGTGGTTTTTGTTTCGCCTTCTTAGGAGACAGTATCTTTTTCCTACAAACTGGAATTTGAAGCTACCAATAATGTTTTAGAGTATGAAGCTCTTGTTTTAGGCTTAAGAGCTGCAAAAGACAAGGGGATCAAAGCAATATTTGTGTTTGGGGATGCAGAATTGATTGTTAATCAAATCAGAAATATTTACCAAGCTAAGCATCTTAGGCTCAAAACCTATAGAAATGAAGTGTGGGACCCGATTGAAAGTTTTTTCTTGGCTTTCAACATTTCATTCATTTTGAGGGAAGAAAACACAATGGTCGATTCTTTGGCTGTTTTAGCGAGCAATTTCAGAGTTCCTCTGCCACCCAAGCTCAGGTATGATATAGAAGTAAAATACAGACCCTCTATGCCTGACAATGTCAAGCACTGGAAGGTGTTTGAGGATGATCTTGAGATCAAAAGGTTCCTTGAAACCATTGAGGAATTTTTAGCATTGCATATTGATCAGGACCAGGATTCTACAAGTAGCCCCCATGCTAATGAATTTTTAAATAAAATTGTTGATCATCATATTGTGGAGTTACCAAGAAATCACATTCCAAAGGGACTAGTTCCTTTGGAAAGGATTTTCGATAATAATGGTGTGGTAGTGAAAGCTAGAAGGTAGATTGATGATGCTGGCATATCCGAATGCAACATTGGTATAGAGAAAGATCCTAAGTTTGTCAAGCTATCAAGCAGCCTGTTAGGGGAGTAGAGGGTCGGATATGTTGAGCTATTAAAGAAGTTCGCTGATATGTTTTCCTGGACTTATGAGGATCTTAGAACATACGACACAAGCGTTATTGGGCACAATATCCCATTGCGAGAGGAAGCCAAACCATTTAGGAAAAAGTTAAGACAAATAAACCCCATGTTGCTACCTATTATGGAAAGGGAGGTAAAGAAGTTGTTGGATGCCCAAATCATTGTCCCTTTGAAACATTCTGAGTGGGTAGCCAACCTGGTCCCAGTAAGAAAGAAGAGTGGAGAAATCAGACTTTGTGTCAATTTCAGAAACCTGAACAGGAGCTCAAAGAAGGATAACTGCCCCTTGCCAAAGATGGAACACATATTATAGAGGGTGACTGGTGCATCTAGGATGTCCATGATTGATGGCTTTTCTGGCTACAATCAGATCTCTGTCTTGCCTGAAGATAGAGAAAAGACAACCTTCACCACTCCTTGGGGTACGTTCATGTATGCTAAGATTCCCTTTGGTTTGATGAACGTAGGGGAAACCTTTCATCAAGCTATGGACATCCCCTTCGTTGGAGAAAAGGACAAATTTGTGGTCATCTATCTGGATTATATCACAGTTTTATCCAGATATGATGTAGAGCATTGTGAAATTTTGAAAAGGGTTTTCTTGAAATGCAGGAAGTTTGGCCTCTCCTTAAATCCCAAGAAATCATTATTTTCCATGAAGGAGGGGAAATTACTGGGGCATATAGTATCTACTGAGGGAGTAAGAATTGACCCCAACAGGGTGGAAGCAATCCAAACCTTCTCACTCCCTAGGTCCAGGAAAGAAGTCCAATCTTTTTTGGGAAAGATTAATTTTTTGAGGAGGTTTGTTTCTAACTTTGCTGAATTGGTGAAGCTTATAACAACCATGTTAAGGAAAGGAAGTGAACTTAAGTGGACTATCGAGTCTCTAAATTCCTTTGATCAGATAAAGAAATCCTTGACTGAAGCACATATGCTTATTAGTCCTTATTACTCAAAGGATTTCCTCATTTTTTCATTTGCTTCATTTGATACAGTAGTGGATGTTTTGTTGCAGAAGAACGCTGAGGGGTTGGAGTAGTCTATGTCATTTTTTAGCAGAGCATTAAGAGATGTAGAGGTGAAATATGATATCATGGAGAAGCAGACCTATGCACTGGTAAAATCCCTCAAGGATTTCAGAATCTATGTCCTTCATTCAAAGTTTATTGCATATGTTCCTTCAGCTTTTGTGAAGGACATTATCATTCAACTTGACATAGATGGAAGGAGGAGCAAGTGGATTGCCCAACTCCTTGAATTTAATTTGGAAATAAAGCCCACCAAACTGGTTAAAGGCCAAGGTTTAGCCAAGCTATTGGCTGAATCTAATTGCAAATATTTGGGGGTTAACTTCATCGGCACCTGCTCAGAAAATCAACAGGATGAGTTTTCTCGTACATGCCCACAAGTCAGCCCTCCATTGGCAGAATACACCTGGTACAAAGACATTATATTTTTTTTGCAGGAGTTGCGACCTCCAGATGGTATGGGAAAAAGAAAGGCAAGAGTTGTTAAGCTCAAAGCAATTAAATGTTTCCTTATTGAGAAGGTTTTGTATTGGAAAGACCCTCTGGGAGTTCTTCTGAGATATTTAGACCCACTAGAGGCCCAAAAGATTATGTTTGATTTTCATGATAGCCTATGTGGGGGACATCACTTCTGGAGAACCACGACCTATAAAATTCTCAGGGATGGGTAATTTTGGCCTACTCTGTTCACTGACGTTTGTGCAAAAGTCAGAGCCTGTATCAAGTGTCAGAAATTCTTAGGAAAGTAGCAGCTAAACTCCCTGCCATTGAAGCATGTGGTTGCTTCAGGACCCTTCCAGCAATGGGGTCTTGACTTCATTGGGGAAATTCATCTTGCATCAAGTGGTCAGCACAGATGGATCTTGACTGCCACTGATTACTTTACCAAGTGGATAGAATATATCCCCACAAGGATTGCTTCTCACAAGGTAATCATTGGTTTCCTTGAAGACATTATAGAAAGATTTGGTTGTCCGAACAGAATCATCACTAATAACGCTGCATCTTTAAAGGTTAAACCGTTGGTCGAGTTTTGTGAATAGTTAGGAATTTCACCGATTCACTCAACTCCTTACTATCCCTAAGGGAATGTACTGGTAGAGTCCTCAAACAAAAGCCTTATAAAGATCATCAAAAGGCTGCTAGAGTACAACAAGAAAGCTTGGGATTCAAAACTCAAATTTTCTCTGCGCGCTAACAGGGTAACAACTAAGAGATCTCTAGGTGTCTCCCCTTTTCAGCTTGTGTATGGAGTTGAGGCCATCTTTCCTTCTCATATTTCCCTGCCTCTGGCCAAATTCTTCCAAGACTACCAAGGGGAGCCTGACGATATGATCAGAAGAATACAACAACTGGTAGAAGTGCAACAGACTAGAGAGAAGATGATCCACATAGCACATGACCGTCAACAGAAGATCAAGCAGATATTTGACAGGAAGAGAAGTAAAAATAATTTCCAATTGGGAGACCTAGTACTAAAATGGGATGCACCCAAACAAGAGTAGGGAAAGCATGGTAAATTTGAAGCCCTCTGGATTGGCCCTTCAAAATTTCTGAGGTATTTCCACACAATAATTACAGGTTGCAGAGTTTGGAGGGTGAGGAAGTTTTTGGTGGCCCTATTAATGGGCATTTTTCTAAAAATTTCTTATTTTGAGCCACAAATGGATCCTCCAAGTCATTGTAAATATCATTTTTCTTTTTGTTTTAGTGACTGACTCCACAAACCAACAGTAAGGCGACTGAAGCTATGAGTTCTTAGCATCTCACAGGGAGTAGGCCATCCCCCATGGAGCCTAATGTTATCACATATGTTTGTATGAAGGGGTGTTTTCCTTAGGAAAAGACACCATGGAAAAAAAATGACAAGAGGTGGGCTAAACACCCACTTATCCCAAGTTTGAGGCTCGAGCGCATAGATCTGGATGACTGAGATTTGTGCGCTCAGATATACCGCGCAAAATCCATATCGGACCCCCCCCCAATGTTCTACCTTTAATGGGGGCGGGGGTCCAAGTTGGTGGTTTTTGAGAATAGACCCCCCACTATCGTGGCGCTTCCTCATTAAATCAACCCCCCCCCCCCCCCC
>SNQJ01S0028577.1:75676-87582 GCA_010110895.2 Picea sitchensis | reverse complement strand
TTCCTGGAGACATCATTGTTGTCAAACAACCTCTCCAGTGGTATTAAGCCTCTTGGGATATGATTTGTCTTGAGTTCTACAATGTTTTGGCCAACCACCTTGTTCAAAAAATGAGGTGCCTACTTATTTTATGTTTCATCTTCTTTATTCTCTTGATCAATGGAGATGTTTGAGAATTCTTCAACGGTTTGCAGGAACCTTTTTAGCTCCAAGTCATCACTAAAGACCTGCCAATGCTTAACATCGTCTGGTATGGTTGTCTTGTGCCTAACCTCCACTTCATATTTGACATTTGGACCAATGGGAGGTTTAAAGGTACTCACAACTATGGATAAAGAATCTGCCCCCTGATTAGCATCTATGGGAACAAAGGAACTATTGAATGCTAGAAAAACGTTGTCCACTAAGTCCCATACCTCGTTGTTGTATTGTTTCAACCTTTGTTGCTTTGCTTGATAAATGTCTTTGACTTGATTGACGATCAACTCAGAATCATCAAAGACTGTCAATTTGTCAATGGCCATGTCTTTAGCAGCTCTCAACCCTAGCACCAATACCTCATATTCTGCTATGTTGTTAGTCGTTTCAAATTCCAGCTTATATGAGAGTGTAACTACCTCCTTTGAAGGAGACATGAGGACTATACCAGCACCAAAACCCTCCTTTGAAGATGAGCCATCAAAATACATCTTACATACTTCATTCTCTTGGTCTGTTAGTGGCTGATTTCTGTATTTGTTGACTGATATTTCTGGGACATCATCATTTATATGAAAAATAGATGAGCCAATTTCATCCTCAACAACATAAATTGGATGATTACCTGGATTCTGATGATCACTGAAAATATATGCCAATCTAACCTCTATGTATAACCTCATGTGTTCTCCTCCGAAGACAAGGATGGTTGCATATGTAAGATCCATCTATAGGGATCCTCCAACTTTCTTGGCCCATGTCCTGGCCAAAATCATACCAAACTTGGGGAATATGTCAGCTACAACAATATCCATCACTACACTTTTCATGGGTAGCTTAGAGAGAGAAACAACCAGAGATTTAATTAATCCCAAGCATTTTACCTTTTTAGAATCAAAGGAGTAAAGATCATGGTATGGCTTGGTAATTTCTATCCCTAGCTCTTCCATTACAACTTTAGGCATGACATTATGACAGGCACCTGAATCCATCAAGCAATTATGAAAGATTTTTTCATGGACATTCAAGGATATGTAAAAACGTGGAGAAGCATCGGACCCATCTTCAATGTGTGGGCCCATAGTAATGGCAAGGTTTTCATCCTGCACGTTGATTACATCAGATGTCATAGAAAAAATAAGTGGATTCAAAACCTTCATGATAGAGTTCTTGAATGGCTCATTTTTAGCAATTATGTTAAAGGTACATGGATCTTTATTTTACTCAGATCATGCTCTATACTAAAAGAAATTGGTTGTTTGTCTACTTCTTTTACTTCCGGGGAAACATATTTAGATGGCAGAGGCTGATCAATTTTTTTTTATGTACCCTTGCTTGGGCCTTGCTTGGGAAGAAGGTATGACTTTTTTTTCTGAAGATGGGGCATTTATTTTGGGACACCCTGGTCTAGGCCTCAAATCATACTTCTTTTGGGACTGACTTTGAAATATTTCCTCTTCCTTCACATCATCATCAAACTGGCTTGACAACTGTGAAATATCATAGTCATGTTGTGTTAAGTGACTAGGATAAAGATCAATTTTATTAAATAGTACAGTAGAATCATCTACAACATCATTCTCTACATCCATCTCTTCGATCTCATTGTTCTGGAAAGGAGGTACAACTCATTGATCCTCAACATTTCTCCTCTCTCTCTACATGAGTTGAGGAGCATTATTTGGCCTTCTAAATTGATTCATGTTTGTGTTTCCAACATCCTAATATGGCCTATTTGGATGCTTCATTTCCCATTTCATTTTAGTTATCTTTGAAGTTGGGGATTTTAAGGTTCTGGTCATCTCCTCTAGCTTTGGGTCAAATTTTGTTGGGTTGGAATAAGAAGGCAACTTGTCCCTATGCTTCTTTCTATCCCTATCTGATTTGTTCTTCAATTTTTATGATGCTAGGATGTTAGACTCAACCTCAATAATTGCCTCTTGCATGGAAAGAAAAGTGGTGAACCTTCTCTCCCTCAACAAAAGAGATAATTTGACATCAAATGAATTTGCAAATCTGATCTTGGTTGAGGCCTCAATTGGCTTAATCTCATCAGGAATCTTGTTATACATTTTGATGAACCTCTTGGTGAAGTCTGATACAGACTCCCTATTCTTCCTTCTTAAATCCCCAAACTCAGTTATGTAATACATGTAATCTCGCCTATCCCCCCATTGTTTTAGAAAGGTCTCATCCAATGCATCAATATATTTGATAGAGTCTGGAGCTAGGCCACAAAACCACTTCCTTACCTCTCCATCCAAACTCTGCACAAACAACCTCATCCATACATCTGCATGTTCAATGTTAAAGTTGTTTGCAAAACTGTAAAATGCCACCAGTTGTTCCTCAACAGTTACCTCCCCCTCACCATTGTACCTTAGCAAATACTTCATGTAGTTACTTGTGGGAAATGAATTTAAGTTCTAAGGTAGCACCAAAGGTGCATACCTGGCTGTAATGATGGCTTCCATCCTATTGACAACCATGTTTGGGACAACTAGACTCTGAGGCTGAGGAGGAGTCATGGGTGTGGTTGATGGAGGGGATGATGAGGCGGAATTTGAGACAGTGGATGTCTGAGGACTAATGACAAGGGGGTTTTGAAAAATGAAAACCTTAAGCTGCTTATGGTTGTGGACAGAGGAAAAAATTTCAACAATGACCTTGCCTTTGGATGGCAATTAGGGATATCTCTAAGAAATGGTAGTCTTCCTTCATTGTCTCTCTGAATCAGGGTTGATTGTGTCACCATTAAGATCAAGGTTGACTTTGGGAGTTTTAGTAGGCTCAGAATTTGATTTCTTGGATCCTTTCCTGGGAGCCAAAATTCCTTAATAGGTTTGCATTCAGTGGAGTCGCCAGGTGAAATATGAAAGTCACCTTTGTGCATGATATTTGTTCACCATCAAAGATCAGATCTAATCATTGTCGTTCTCCCAGGGAAAGATACTTCGTTACTCTATTCCCCGGAAACGACACCAAAAGATGTTGGTCCTAAGGTCTGCACTTGACTGCTAAAGAGAATGAAAATAAGTAAATTTTTTGACGCCCCGACCACCTAGAGTTTTGGGGAAGTCTATCCTACTCCATTTGACCAGTGAAGTGCCACCTGCTAGCTTCGATCTAGACTTCAGAAACTGAAAAATGATGGGTTTTTTTTTTTTTTTTATCTTTGTGAGGAGTTGGATCAATCACACTTGTGCGCTTCTTTCTTAATGATGGGGGGTTGAAGACCTAGTTTTTGTCCATAGTTTACCAACAAAACCCCCAAGGAATCAACATATCTATCCTCAAACAAAGACCGATGAAGGTCTCACCTGAGACACCATGAGGATCACAAAAACCATCAGGTCTTTTGTTGGGGATAATGATAGACAAATTGGACCAAATTACATCCGGGTTGGCATTCAAACAGTCCATTGAAAACCACTTAACAACTAAGAGTAGGCAATGATAATACAAACATTCCATTGACACATAAGTAACACATCATAAGACCAGAATTATTGAAACTTTATTATCTTCATTCCATCATCACAAACATACATTAAGAAACTCATAAATTGACAGCAACAAAGCCTTGCTCTCTTATACAACTTCCCAGTGTTACATTACACAATGCCATTCACTTCCTTTCAGACTCTACCAATGGGATAAATTCTGACTTACAACCCTGGACATTACAAAACATAGGCTTAGAGCGAGCTCCATCACAACCATACCCACAACTATCAAAACATCAACCAACTGACTAACGTGATAACTTTGTTTATGTTGTCGTTGCTCCCTTTTATTTGCTTCTCGACTCTGACGCTCTGTCACTTTTAGTTCTACCCAACTCGCTCCTCTGACTTCCTATCTTGCACGCTTTTGTAACTTGCATGTATTCCACCTAGCCTCTTTGGAATCATGGAAACCTCAACTACCTTTCTAGGTCATCTTCTTTCTGCTCTACGTTCCCTCATGTTGCTTGTAATAATCATTCAAGGAGATTTCTCGAAGATTATTTCTTGATTCCTGTGTGCATGCAGTGTCTTATTCATTTCTGGTGCACATCAAAAAACTTAGACCAAAATGCATTTGGTATAACTCAAACTTGCACACAATAACAAAACTTGACTTGATGCACACACCTCTTTTCACCCCTGACGCAATTGCTTGAGCATGCGAAAAACTAAAATAGGTGCGCACAACTTTGTTTGTCCGCACACACAATATTTAACCAAAATTTTGGGTGTCAACATGCCCCCACCACTATAGTTTGGCTTGTCCTCGAGCCAACTTCCTCATGGAGTGACTAATGCGATGGAATCGAGTAAGAGAAAATCATCATCATTGACGAACCATAACATCAAACCAAGTTATGGTTGCATCTGTGTTTTATTAAGAGAAAAGCATCTTTCCAGGCTATAGTTGCAACCTGACATAGGTCCTAGAATGAATTGAGAAGTCCACAAGGTAAGGATGGCTTTGGAATTCATTTGTCCAGGTGCTCGAGCTTTCTGTCTTTGATGGTGTATGTGGTGATTAATGAGGGATTTGTTTAAAACACATCATCCAAAAATTGACCCCCTAATTGAACTAAGCGTTACAACTAGAACTTAGCCCAAATACTCGTTGACCTACAAGATGTAGATCTCGAGGACGAGGTCCATCTGGAGAGGCCTTTTTCATCCTCGTGTCTCATTGTTCTGATAGTAAAGGATGCAATACAGGGACCTCCTATCTCGGTGGAGAGGATAACCTGAAGTCTTGGGGTGTCCTCTTCAACAAAGATTATTATCCATGGCGACAAACAAACCAGCTGTGGGCCTAGAGAGTTGGTGTACTATCGCAATTTTGAAGCACAATTTAGGGAAAAGTGTGGCACTCGGTGATGTCTTGCGGGTGAATAAGATACTGTCGATCTTTGTGAAAATGAGACTGTGGGCTCTCGGATTTCTTGGCTCGACTGGGAATTGCACATCCCAAAACGCTTGTGAATCAAGGACATGAAAGGGGACCTGAAAGGGGAGATGGTTAAAGAAATGGAAAATGTAAATATAGAAGTGAGCGGAAGGAGAACATGTATGGGAATGATGGGTGAGGGAGATAACCATTTGTTGGCTCAATAGCACTTGTGTGCATCTTTCTTAAAGCTAGGGGGATGAGGACCTAGGGTTCATCCATAGTTGACCAACAAAAACCCCAAGGAATCCACATACCAATTCTCAGCCAAAGACTGACAAAGGTCTCACCCATTACACCATGATGATCACAGAGACCATATGGTTTATTCTCAGGGATGATGAAGAACTAATTGGAAAAAATTTCATTCAAGTTGGGATTCATACAATCCATTGAAAACTACTCAACAACTAAAAATATGTAACAACAATACACACATTCCATTGACGCATAAGTAACACATCGTAAGACTAGAATTACTTCAACTTTATTATCTTCATTCCATTATTAGAAACATACATTAAGCAACTCATAAATTGACAGCAACAGAGCCTTGCTCTCTTATAAATTTTCCCAATGTTACATTAGACAACGCCATGCGCTTCCTTTCATACTCTAGAAATGGGATAAACTCTGACTTACAACTAGGGACATTACAAAACATAGGCTCAAAGTGAGATCAGTGACAACAATACCCACAACTATCAAAACAACAACCAACTGACTAAAAAGCTATCTATGTTTATGTTGTCGGTGTTCCCTTTTATTTGCTTCTTGGCTCTGGCACTATGTCACTTTCAATTCTTCCCCAATTTCTCCTCTGACTGCCAGTCCCAGACACTTATATCACATGCATGCATTCTATGTAGCCTCTTTTGAATCATGGCAATATCAACTACCTTTCCATTTCATCTTATTTTTTCTCCATGTTCCCTCATGCTGCTTGTAGTAATCATTCGAGGAGATTTCCCAAATATTCTTTCTTGATTCTAGCGTGCATGTTGTGTCTTCTTGATTTCTAGCATGCATCACAAAACTTGGATCGACGCGCATTTGGTAGAACGCGAACTAGTGCGCAATAAAAAACTTGACCTAATTCCCTCGTGCAACTGCTTGAGCATGCAACAAACTAGAAAATGCGCACACAAATTTGTTTATGCACAGGCATGATATTTACCCAAAACTTTGGGTTCCAACATGAGGATTCCTTTGGGCACAACAATAATAGAAGTCCAATAGACTAGTATACTTTCCAACATATATTTGATTAAATTTAGTCTGCCTCCTCGTGAAAGAAGACAATTCCCCCAAAACAAAATTTGGGCTTCAACTTTATTATACGACTAGTTGCAATCACCTGACCTATACCCATCGAGCTTTAAGAAAAACCCCAAATATTTAAAACCATCATCTAATGCCTTAATAGGAAAAGGAAGAGAAACTTCAAGTCTTTTAAGAGAGACTTCTGATAATCGGTGAGGAATGAGACAAGACTTATGATAACTGATTTCCACACCTGTGGCTTGACAGAAGATGTCCATAATAATTTTTAAAGTTAAAAAATTTCGAGAGGATCCTTGTACAAAACAAAAGAAGTCATCAACAAAAAGGTGGGATAAATATATAGACTCCGACACCTTCACACCCTTGATCATTCCTTTTCAGATTGCCTCATTTATGAGGCTACTTAAATCCTCTGCAATAAAACGAAATATAAAGGGGGATAGTGGACACCCCTATCATAGGCCCCTAGAATCCTAAAAGAATCTTAAAGGAGAACCATTAATTAGAACTGAAAAATATGTTAAGTTCACACATCCCATTATCCAGTTTACAGTGGGACGGTGCAAACCCATCTTCAAAAGAGCAAGGCAGAGGAAAGTCCAATCGACCTCAAAAAGGGCTCCAGGTCTTAAAAAATGGAAAAAATCCCATTATAATAGGATGAATAACAACAAAATCCATTTTGTATAGTAAAACACCCACTTTGGGAAAAATCTTAGGCGTGCCCCCCTAGTCGTAGGCTCCTCGTCATATGGGCTTGCCATGTGGCCACATGCTAGTCCATATATTCCCGCGCCCTAAAATTTTGGCCCCTAGTCGTGTGGAAGTGTCATATGGCCTCATGTTGGGTCAACCACCTGCCACGCCCCCCTCTTAGCTCTCGATCATTTACTTGATCGTATCCTCTTGGTCACGTGCCTTGGTCTAGCACTCTCGTCTACGGGTTGGCCTCGTCGACCAAGCTTATCCCCAAATCCACTTCAAACTCAACTTAAATATATATATCGCCACTTGTATTAACATGTAACAAACATGCCCGGGTGTCTAGCATGGAGAGGTTAGTTCATTGCCTAGCTCGAAGGTCAGGGGTGCAAACAACTTTTTGACCGACCCTCATTGGCCTCTTTTGGGGTGCCATGTGGCACCCTGTGATTGGGCCATGTGTCACCCTATGATTTTCCACCATACACAGAGTCAACACACATTCAACAACATAGTCAACTTGCACAGTCAGCTTCATACGCCACGCGTCATGCTGAGAGTTTGCCACCTATTGCCACATCATTGTCACGTGTCCTCTATACCCTGCCACCTATCATTCATACCTTGCCACATATTATCCGTACCCTGCCACATGTCATGACCTCATTCTACCATGTCACTGTATGGATTGCCACGTCAATGTTCGTACAACCCAGTCACATGCCACATCAACATCCGAAAATGCCAAAAATGCCTGACACATGTCACCTCTTGGTGCTGCCACGTCAACATGCTAACATCATCATGACATAATTTTGACATCATCTACCATGTAATGATGACGTACTGCTAACATCAGCATTATGACCTCTGACTGTTGACTTTGACTTTTTTTGCTTGTTTGGGAAAAAGTTCAGAACACGATAAATTTCGTATACAATGTCCATTTTCGGAAAAAAAAATATACTACTAGAATTGGCACGACGATTCCTACGCGACGGAGATGGTTTCATCTGATTCCGAGAAATTTGAAATTTTGGCCTTCCTGGATCCATTTTGGATCATTCCTCCCCACTAAGACCTTTTGGTCCTCCAAAAGGATATTAACCAGACATCAAGTGCAGGATAAGCCTCCCCACTTGTCCTTTGTTTTTAAACTATATCCTGTGCACCTGTTGCATCATAATCAATTGCATAATACCATGACAAATGAAAGCATATTGTTAGCCATTTGAACTCATTCACATCTTACTGAATCCACTACCATCCATGTAGAAAACATTAGCAACGACAATATTAGAAATATGACTGAAAATGAACCAATATGTTTGACGGTCTTGCATGACATTAACTTATCTTGAAGAAAAGTATGATTGAACTCCCATCCTACAAACATCTCATGTTCATGCTTAAAATCAAATACTTTACTTGGCACAATTATAGGTGTATTTCTTGCATACGTTGTCTTCTTTAATTGTTCCATTGTTAGAAGAGATTGATTTTCTTTAATACGATGAGCATGTACAACATATTCATTGCCTTTCTTAAATAAGTGATATTGATTCTATTCCATGTAGAAGATTGCTTTGCAATCATATAAATAAGGGCTTCCTAAGACCATTCCACATGTTTCTAGTTACACCACATCACACATTACTTCATCCACACACTTATATGTAATTGCAAATTTTATGATACATTGCTTTGTTATGGGAAATTTGTGATCTTTTCTTATCCAATTTAGTGAATAGGGTTTGTAATGCATCTTAGTTTTTAATCCAAATTTCTTAACCACTTATTCTGAAATTAATTTAGATTGAGATCCGCTATCTATCAATGTGTCGATCTTGGTATGTTTCATAATGACCCTTATATGAAACAATTTACTTCTAGACTCAAAACCATCACCAATTTTACCTGTCAAACCAACTGTTGTAATCTTAGACTCATCACCTGAATCTGATCCCAAGGTTGTTGGTCATATTGTTGTTTCAACATTTTGCCTCCCTTTCCTCTCTTTGAACCACTTCGGTCTCTTCTCTGGGTGCAATTTCCAGCAATGTTCATCATCATGCCCTTCTTTCTTGCAATGCTTGCAAGATAGTTTCTCTTCATTCACTGTGGATGAATTTTCTTTCTTCCCATTCCCTTTGCCTTTGCCTTCTTTCTTTCAAAATGATTCCCCCTGACACACTAACTCCAGTTTTTCCTGTTTCAATATATGTTTCTTGAACATAAACCTCATCAAGATTATTAGGTCCAAACATAAATACAATATTACGAATATAAGCAGGAAAACCTCCTATATACTTCATAAGAGTTTCTTGTGTAGTCAATGGAACATCTAACATCAAATCCATCTTACAAAATTCATCTGTATATTCCTGCACCGATTGTCCTTTCCTTAACTTAAGACTTTGACATTAAATTAAAGCCTTTTCCTTATATCCCAATGGATATAACTGTTTTCTAAGTGCGGAAATAAAATCATGCCATGATGGAAAAATCTTACCAACTTGTCGAGTTCCATGTTGCATCTTACTTTGCCACCAGATGAGAGTTGTGCCTTCAAGACGAAGCGATGCCAATATGCTTTTGTTTGCCTCATCTTTGATTTGTTGCATATAACAATATACCTCCATTTGTCTAAACCAATATCAAGTTTCTCTGCATTAAATTCGCCATCATACATAGACAAAACAAATTTTACATCAAGTTTAAGTAATGGCATATCAGACTTATGTTTATGAGAATGTTTTCTTGAAGAAGTAGTTTTCAAACTTATACTTGAAGAAGAAGAAGATGATGGAGATGAAGGACGTGAAGGAGGAGATTTTGGAGGGTCCTCTCCTTCTTCACTTTTGGATTGATTTGAAGATTCTCCTTGAACCAGTCTCTTTCGTTCCAAGTAATCATCCTACAACACTTTTACCATCTCCGACATGACAAAGAACGTTCTTTGAAACTCTCTTTCGTTTTGAGAAAGTCCTTCTTCCGATGCCATCTTCTCACTTTGAGATGTCCTCTTTCTTGATCCAATCTTAGGATCTCCTTCTACAATCTCTCCTTCACCACGACTTATCTTTTCCTCGGTAATCATGCAAAAGCAAACAACCAATTGTCAACCTGCTCTGATACCACTTGATCAGAAATTGATCTTTTAAAGACTATTGTTAATTTTATGCATGAGTTGATTTACCATTTAGAAATTGAAGATAAGAAGAAGATTTAATGAAAGAATGTTGCAACCATCATAAATAATGAAGAACATAAAGTAAACATCAATAATAATAAGCCACAACACCAAGATTGTTAACAGAGTTCGACCAAGTTTCCTATGTCTCTGGGCCTTTGTCTTAGTGGAGAAGGTTTTCTTATTAATCTTCAATGCTTCAAAAATAGATCATAAGTACATCAAATGGATTACAAACTGGTCTAGATGTGTTCTTCTCGATCTCAAGAATCCAACACAATTGACGACACTGAAAAAGGATGAGCATAGCTCCCCGAAATGGCCTCCAAAGTTCGTTCCTCAATGGCTTCCCTACATAAAAATGGCTTAAGCTTCACAAAAACTTCAACATTCTGTTGTTTTGAACCTCCTTGGACTATAAAAAACACCTAGTTTATATATATTTTGAGTTGGGGTTCACCTCCCAACTTCCTCCCAAGATCTGGCCTAAAAAAGGGCTCCATATCCTAAAAAATGGGCAAAAATCCCATTGTAACAGGCTAAATAACAATAAAATCCATTTTGTATAGTAAAAACCCCACTTTGGGAAAAATATTAGGTGTGTGCCCCCTAGTCGTAGGCTCCTGGTCATATGTGCCCGCCATGTGGCCACATGCTCGTCCATATATGCCCGCTGGCACCTAGTCGTGTGGGAGTGCCATATGGCCTCAGACTGGGTCAACCACCTGTCACACCCCCCTCTTACCTCTCAGTCAAGCGCTTGATCATATGCTCTTGGTCGCGTGCCCTAGTCTGCGGGTTGGCCCCGCCGACCGGGCTTATTCCCAAATATGCGCCAAACTCAACTTAAATATATATTTCGCCACTTGTATTAACACGTAACAAATGCACCTGGGTGGCTAACATGGAAAGGTTAGTTCGTTGCCTAGCCCGGGGGTCGAGGGTTCGAGTCTCACGGAGTGCAACAAATTTTTTGAACCGGCCCTCATTGACCATGTAATCCGTACCATGCCATGTGTCACTACCTCATTCTGCCATATCACTATACGAACTTCCACGTCAACATCCGTACAACCCAGTCACATAGCACATCAGCGTCCGAAAAATCCAAAAATGCATGACACGTGTCACCTCTTGGTGTTGCCAAGTGAGTGTGCTGACATCATGATGATGTCATGCTGACATCATCTTCCACGTCATGCTGACGTCAACAGTGCGGCCTCTAACTGTTGACTTTGACTTTTTTTGCCTATTTGGGAAAGACTTCAGAACGCGATAACTTTCGCATACGGTGTCCATTTTCAGAAAAAAAAAATATTGCCGAAATCGGCACAATGAGCCCTACGCGATGGCACTGGTTTCGTCTGAATCCGAGAACTTTAAAATTTTGACCTTCTTGGATCCATTTTAGAACAGTCGAGAAGAAACCAAGGACTGAAAAACAACTAAACCTCTAAGATGCGTAAAAACCCTAAAATTTAATATCGATGAAGAGGAGAGATTACAAATCGAGAAACTCAAGAACTCAAGAAAAACTACAAAACTACAAAACTACAAAACTCCCAAATCCTCAACAATT
>SNQJ01S0028577.1:38736-74065 GCA_010110895.2 Picea sitchensis | reverse complement strand
AGCTTGCCCAAAAAAGTAAAAGAGATTTATATTGTGGGAAAATCTATATACCTTTGCAATACACCAGGTTCAAAATAAGATTAAAAAATATATTGTTTTGGTTTACACTTTCACACACCTTAGCCTTTCCCTTTGTCTTCCCAACTGCATCATCCACACTAATTGGGTTGATCTATATATATATTATAGTACATTCATGAGTGTTTTAGGCTTGCTAAAAGTGAAACAGAGTTATATGGTGGGAAAATTTATATACCTTTGCAATACATTAGGTTCAAAACAAGATTGAAAAGAAAAAAATATATTAATTATGAGATGTTTTGATTAGAGTAGATTTTCACACACCTTAGCCTTGTTCTTTATGTCTTTTTCCCAGTGCATCAACCACAATAATTGGGTTGATATCTCGAAGTTCTAGTCACTTTGACTATATCCTCATCTTTAGTTGGATCTCAATCTGTCACCTTGAAGATGATTCCAAAATCCACTCGACATAGGATAGTAATCTTCATTTTCAGTCATCTGATCCTATCCAAGGATTCTGCGTGCTTATCCTCATTATCTTCAATGGAAAACACAATGAGGATTTTTTTTAACCAATAGAATTCCATTGCTTTGAATACTTTAGTATCTCTAGATCTTGAGAATACTCGGTCTGAAACCCATTCTTAAAATTCTTTCTTTATTTGATGCTTTTCAATCTACCACTATTTCTGTAACCGATTCACAAGCTCCTCCATCCTTTTCTGAGTTTTCAGAATGTACTATTATATTTATAATATATCTTATTTTAATATATTTAAATTTTATATTAATTTATATTAAATATATATACACAATATTATATTTTTATTATTTATATTTAATAAATTATTTATAAAATAATGATTTTTTTTTAAAACTTGACTTCCAGATTTCTCATCCAATTGCAACGTCGTCTATCTCAAACATACCTATGAAAGAGCATTCAACTAGAAAATGCTAAATATTTTATGGAGCTCTAAGTTCTTTATGAATCTATAAGTAAAGGGGTTGTGGGTTATGGGAATTGCCACTCGTGCCAACATTCACATATGTAAGTCCATTTATCAAAAAATTCACATATATTAGTTATTATTGTTTAGAAGGAAGGCAATGCAATAATGGTGTGAGTGGGTAAGGAAGTATATTAAAAGTTTTCTGAAATAAATATCATAAATATTATGATATTAAAGTTAGTTTTTTATTTAAATTTTGTTTAATTAAATATATTAAATATGTAAAGAAAATCAAAATTTGTTTATATTTATATAAGAAAATGGTTATTGTGTGGAGAGGTATTTTTTACAATTTATGAGAGAGATGTGTAATTCCTTAAGTATACTATGTGTAATTCCTTAAGTATAAATGTTATTGCACTTTCATCAGAATGAAAGCTGGTCTTCTTGGTCGAAGGGGGCTTAGATGGGCATCTCCTCTAGGCCCCACATGCACTAGAATTTGAAAATCCTATAGCCACCTTGTCTTCCATCATAATCTTAAAGGAGCGAAGGCAAGAAGGAGGTGAACCTAGAAGATGAAAGGCCTTACCCCTTATGCTTATGACCATAGGAAAAGACTTGTAAGTGGAGCCGAGACACAAGTAGGGCTGTAAGAAGGGAAAAACTCATGGTAGGAGAATGGAAAAATCTCAGAGAGCCAGGGAGAGCCGAAATTACTCCTGAGACATAAAGTACACATCTATGCTTGAAAGACCAACCCCACTCAAGCTACATCCCAACAACGAAATGGGAAACCATTGGAAAGAACCCAAGATCCTTAGAAGACCACATAGATACCGAACATACATAGATAGGAATTAAGAACACGTTCAGACAGGAAAACCAAGAGAGGAGCCTAAGAACCACTGCCTTGAAAAGTAAGTCGTGCTTGCCCATTAATAATCTCGAATAAGCCTTGCAGAGAAGAATCCTTGTTTGATCATTCGTTTTCAACTTAATAAAACCATCGCCACTAGGAGTCATGATCTCTCAATCCTTCCTCATAACAATTTCCATATAATTTACCTAAAACACCAAAACATCAAACATCATTTGAAGTATAGCACCAAAATAAGGGAGGTCCCCTCTTCAATACAGTGCTTGGATCTCATACTTCCATCCTGTCTACATTTCTAGAGTAATTAATTTTTCTACCCTAAAGCTTGTACTCCACCCACCCACACTTTCATTCATCTGCATTAGTGAAACCAAGAGCTTAAAACTATCCACATGTATCATGATATTACGGAGAGACAACTTGACTCACTACCTCTTGAGGTTAATGCCTCACCCGTTACCATCATCATGAAGTAAATAGAAAGCAAGCCTATTTTAAAATAATATTTATATACAATTTAAATTCATTTTTTTTTAAAAGAATTATATATGTTTATAAATAATGATATAGTTACAAATTAAAATCTTGATGATGTAATTTTGTACATAATGTGCTCTCACCTATTGTTGTACTGACTATGTAGGGATCGATATACGTCGGAGTAATAAAGGGATATGCTCATTATCATTGTCCATAACGCAAGCCTTGAGCACTCTTCCACTCAATGCAGAATCACTTAATCTTCATTAAGAAAACTTGGTGCACGTAATGCTATTTATGAGTATACTTAGTGGTTAAACATTACCTTCCTCTCAAAGACTTCTTTGTTAGGCATTTTCATCTATTGTGAACAAGGTTAAAGGTTAAGTAAAATACTTCATATTTAAATATTTTTTTATTTTAAAAAAAAATTAAAAATTAGTTTTAATATAATTAAATCATATTTATTTATAAGTATTTTAAATTATTTGAATTTTTTAGTTCAAAATATTCATATTGCAATTTTTTTTTATAGAGTTCTCCAGTGTTTTATGAAATGATTTTTTTTGGTGGAGATATAAATTTGTAACAAATCATTATTTTTTGTAGTTTAAAATTTATTTTTTAATGTAAGAAATGGATTCAACATATTGAAAAACCCAGATTTTAAGTAAATGTCCCCGAAAAATATCTCCTAAAAAGAATAATTTCCTAGAATGTTTAATATTGTCAAGACCATAAACCCTCCAATGAAAAGAAAATTAGACAGTGCTTGGCAAACAGACAATATCCAACCTGCTACCCAACATTGAATGCTGCTGCCTGTGGATTATAGGCATTTTGAATAGTGAATAACGACCTATAATCCACTATTCAAGTGAGAAAACTTATAATCCACCTGCTACAACATTCAATATTGCAAACTACTTATTGACCACCTTTATTGTTATTTTTCACACAGTAACCTTTATTGTTATTTTTCACATAGTAAGATATAATGCTCGTTTTATACATGTGTCTATAAATTAAGGTATCACGACATGTCTCCATAAAAAAACACTTGTTAAATCAATAAAGCGATTAGATCTTTAATACACCATGTTCTACGGTTCTACCTTAAGGCTTAATTTATTCAATTCTGCCTTGGTTCTGCCTTTTAATTTTTTTATTATTGTACTGCCGAAAGTAGTATATAACAATGAGTTAGCATTGACTTTTATATTAGTTTTGTGTTGACTTGAAAAATTTATATCAATTTAAATGTTCAACATAACAATTAATTAATTTTTTTTTTTTTAAAAACAAAAATAGTATTTTTTTTAACTTTTCATTGGTCAATAACTTGATAGTGTTATTGCAGCCTTCACGTATATCGAAACCTTAAATTAATGAGAAAAGACAAGACCACAAAAAAACTAATATAATGTAATGCAATATAATGTAATATTGTATTATAATATAGGTTAAAATCTAATATTGCATTGTTTTTTCAAATGAGGTACAAATTTAAATTTTAAATGACAATTTTTTTACACTTATTAAAATTTCAATAATTTTACATTTTTTAATTTTTTAATTTCAATAATTTTACATTTATTAATATTTTTTTAATCTTTCAATTTCAATAATTTTACATTCTTTAACATTTTTTAATCTTTTAGTATAATTTTATAGAAATTTGTATGTAGTAATTTTTAAACTTTTAAATCATATTTTAAAATATAAAAAATATTGAGATGTTTTTACTCTTTTAATTATTATAAAGATCATGGGAAGTATAGATCTGCATTCAAATGACTAAGGAAATGTCTGAATATTATTTATATAAGCAGTGCAAACACTAACAAATAAAGTTTTCGAAAGCAATATATAAAAATAACACATGTCAATGCCACAACATTGAATTTAAGCACAAAATCACGAGTCAACCTATTACTGAACTATAGAATAAGCCTCTCAAATAGAACCTCTAATTTTATTTTAGATATAGTGTCACTATAAAAAGTTGGTGAAATGGTCGTTATATTTTCTATAAATTCAAACTTATTTAAAACGCATGACAACAGCTACAGCTGAAAACATGGCTCAATTGAATTGAAAACACATACGAAAATGTCAACAGAGGAAGGTTGCCATCCGAGGGTCCTTGTCCGGTTTTTGAGAAGATATATAAATAATAATATTTTTTTTTTATGTGTTTTAATGTATTATATTAATAACAATAATTTAATTTTTCTCTGTGTATTTATATGTTATATTATTATTAATAATATTTTTTTTGTTAATAATAATAATAATAATTTAATAATAATATTAATTTAATTTTAATTTTAGGATTAAGTTACATATTAAATTGGTGTATGAGATCTTTTCAGAATTTGAATCTGTAAATTTCAACATATATTCTTAATTAGTAGATCCACTCAAATTTAAGTTGTGTTTTTTATAATCTTAATAAAATCTAAATAAAATTTAGGTTTTGTTTTTTATAATCTTAATAAAAATAAATTTGTTTAACAATTTATTATGATTAAGATTTGCTAATCAATACTAATTTGTTTATTTAACTTAGATTATAATATATTTAATCTAAATATACTTAATCAAGAAACTTAATCTTATTGATATTAATTTTTTAAAATAATTTACTAAATTATTAAATACTTAACATCATCTATAATTATACTAAATTACTTAAATATTCTATTAAATTATTCAAATCATATTTAATAAAAATTATTTAAATTAATCTTTAAATTTATAATTCTTTATATATATATATATAATTTACTTATTTATTATATTAAGATTATCCATCAATTTTATAAAGTACGAGAAAATATTTAAACTATAAATTAATTTAAACATAATTATATTATTTACTATCTATTAAAACTAATAAAATTTAAGAATAAAAAAATATTTAAACTACAAATTAATTTAAACATAATTATATTATTTAGTATCTCTAAAAACTAATAAAATTGATAAAATAATATTTTTTTAAGCTACTACATTATATCATCTTTTATTTCAAAAAATCTAGATTATATTATCTTTTATCTCCAAAACTCAAAGTTAATTGATCAAATAATATATCTTTAAAAATGGTAAGTCCATTTTTAAAAGTCCACTTCTCATGGTAAATATTTCAAATAATTCTCATAATTTATATATCAATGACATTAATATAGCAAGAAGGGAACGAACATTAGTGATTGAGTTTTGAATACGGTTTATTTATATTTATGTTTTTTATATAAATATGAAAATCAATGTTGGTAGTTAAGATTGAGTAAATGTTTATTTTTTTTTAGATCTTTTGAAATGACTAGAAAACATTCTAAAATTTTGAACATTTATGATATCTTATTTTCATGATCATAGGTTATGCATGCATTGCATTTTTTTATGGGTATACATGTATTGCACTTTTTATGGGATATTGATCTTATTTAGCAATGTGTACACTTCTTAGGTAGAGTGTGTTTCTTTAGTGTTAGTTGTAATTATCTAATCCAAGAGTCATGGTTATGTTATAGACACAAAGTGATCCTATGTTCATATTTTCCTTGATACTAATGAATATATTGAGCCATGACTTAGTAGCCTATTGGTCCATGATCTCTCTTTCTCTCTTTAAAGAGCATGGAAGGTTATTTGTGGATGATTGATCGTGAGAAACTCATATGTAAATTATGGGGTCGTGGACAATTTCTCTCTCTAAAGTTTTTAACCATGTAATACAATGGTGTAGTAATGTTTGCTTTGTTTGGTGAGCATATTCCTTAAGGTGTTTGGCCTGTGTGGATATACCATGTTCATTGAAAAATCTTTCGTTGGATGTTAAAACTAGGTGTTTGGCAATCATGTGCCACTGGTGATCTCATAGGGGTGTTTCCTTCTACGTCAAAAGTTTTTAGTTCCTCTTCTTCTTCTTCATAGCCCTAATGATGATGGAATGAGGATTTTAGTATAGGTTCAAATCTCATTGGACGCAATACTCTTAAATTGTTCTAAATTGTTGTGAAATGTATTGGAACAAAATTTTCAACTCTTTTTCATGTTTCGAATGATCCCACCAAATTATCAAAGATTCACTTTTGTTCTTAAAGTACAAAAAGTTTAATATGTTCCTTAAGAGCCTCTCATAGAAGGGTCTTTTCTTCTTTTGTAAATCTACCAGTAGAACGTATAATTTCTCCAAACAAAGGTTTATTCTTTATCAAATACTCTCATAACTGAACAAGAAGTTTTCTCACTTGTGTTGTCTCTAATATATCTAGGTATTCATTCTTTGTGTTATAAATAATAGCCATTTGTTCTTCTACTTTCAAAGGATTTGATTGAGATCGTTTGAGAAACTCGTGTAATTATTGACCCCTTGCCAACTAATCTTGAGTAGCTTTATCAAGATCAAAAGAAAATTGTGCAAAAACTTCCAACTCTGCAAATTTAGCTAACTCTAATTTCAAATATTTATCTACCTTTTTCATAGTTTTTATCTGAGCTACAGATCTTACTCTAGCTACAAAAATGCCCACATTAATAGTATATTGGATCTTGACATTGATTAGCTCGATCGATGAAAATCTTTGTCCATTGGTAATAGAAATTGCATTAGTGGGGATATATGTTGGAACATCTCCAGCTTTTGAGTCTCAACTGTTGGTAGAGTAGTAACACTTCCCTCACCTAACTGGGAATTTAATTTAGTTGATATTTCTAAGAGATAGGAATGCAAATAGAAAACATCTCCTGGATAAGCTTCTTGGCTAGGTGGTCTTCTTAATAGAAGACACATTTGTTGCTAAACTTGTGCCTATTTGAAGAGATCATCATAAATGATTGAATTATGTTGTTTCTTATACATGAATTATTCATCCAAACTTTCCCATGTATAAGGATAATATATTGTAATATAGTGGGAGAATCTATAGTTTCCACTACCACAATGATATATTCCATTATGCCATGTTCTTGGAATGATTAGTTACTTGAGCCACGAAAGGATCTTTTTGACCAATTGCTACATAGACATAGATTACATTTTGACTCTTTTGATTATGAATAATATATGCAACTATTGTTTTCTTCCCAATATGTCTATCCCTAATAATTAATTTTTGTTAACCACACCCTATAGGAATCATAGAATCAACAACAATAAGCCTCGTTTGAAGGGGTTCATATACAAAACGTCTTGATATAATACTTGGGGTTGCATATTCAATCAGTTGAAATTCGAAAGCTAAAATTTGACCCTTTCCATCAATGGGTTGGACTAGAGCATGTACAACATGACCCAAATACACACCACTTATTGGTACTTGACAAATGTTTCCCATTGATCTCATGGAACTGCCTTCTTGTATCATGAAGCTATTTTATATTAAAATAAGTTGATCTTTATCCCACGACATCTCCAAACCTAAACAATAGTGAAGAACACCCATATCCTTAATTTCAAATTCATGAGACAACTCATTCTTTAGCAAATGAATTAATTCACCATTATTTCCCATTAGTATGAGCTTTGCATGTAAATACAAAACTATACTCATGATGATACACCATCACATAGAACATATAGATTAGTAGAAGCAATGCATTTATTTATGTCACTCCCACAAAACTACTCATCAATTTGAGTGTACCATGCCAGAGGAGCCTACTTAATACTATAAAGGACCTTCTTCAATTTTCAAGTGAAATCATCTTTTCCAATGACCTCAAACCCCTATGGTTTTCATAAGTAGACTTATTCATGCAAAACACCATTAAGGAAATCAGGGTCCATGTCCATGACCAATGATTTCCCTCGCACTTGTTAACGGTATACACTAATGACCGGTAATCAAGTGGTTTCTACCATGTTCGACTTCAGCACATGTATTCACATGGTTAGATTCGTACTAGAGTGGTGGAGATGAAGACCCTGAATTTTTTTTGACAGATTCAGGTTGCGTTGGAGTATATTCAGATTGTATTGTTGCATAGATTCAAAATGTATATCTCGTTTCTATGTTCAAATTTGAATCTTTAAAACATAGATCCACATTGTATTTTTGGTGGCTATGTTCAGATTTGAGTCATAATGGCATGGATCCACAGTGTATATTTGGTGGCCATGACCTGTCTTACTTGACATGGATCTTTGCATGTTGGCATTTATGCTTTGAGTAATTTGTATTCTAAGTATGGGAATTCCTACCTCAGTGATGATATATTATTGTACTGTATTTCCTTGTTTGTTGGCAGGTTTTCGACCGACGTGTTCCTTGTTCCTTACGCACACTCGACAAAGTATTTAAGCTATCACTCTATTCTAACTTCATACTTTGGGGGTATTAATGTTACACATTATTTTCGTCACCCCTATGACCATTAATGATGTACACCTATCCTTTGTCTTTAGAAGGATCAATGGCCTTAATTCCTGAAGAAAAATGAAGACACATATATCCCACCACAGGGTGCGACGATCAAAGCAAAAATGGAAAACATAAAAAGCATGAAGGTTTTCCAGTGAAATTAAACAGTCAAAGAGTTAATCTGGATCTCCCAGTGACTAAGGAAATAGAACCCAGGCAATCAAAGCAAGAAAGAAAGACTAGGAAAAACTAAATGTTCCCCAGTATGGTCGCCAATTTTGTTATCGGACAAATTGGTAAGTGCGGACACAAATGGATCTCCCTAGTTTCTCCCCAAAAATAGAACAAAACAAGACAGTATACTAAACTTCCCTTTGATTTTAGTTATCAAATAGGAAGAGGATCCAAAACATACTTTTTAAATGTTGTAGACCTGACCTTGCCAATGTGATCCCAACTTCGTTGTAAGGCTTATGGAGAAGTATCTGCAAACAAACACAAGCCAACGAAGACAATAATAACAAAGTCTATTCGATATGAAACTATGTATGTGATCAATGAATCATACAATATGAACAAATAGCATTCATATAGGAAAGAAACGTATATATGCATTAAAGAATGTGGAAGAAAGATACAACCAGATGCCTTGATGTTGTCAAGTTCCTTCCAACAGTTCCTTGCTTCCCACACACTTCTGCTCCATGGATTCTAAGACTATAAGTTTGAGGTACTAACAATCTATCTTGACAACATAAATCAGAAGTCTATCAAAAGTCATCAAGCTCCAAGCTAACTTCAAAAACCCAATCAAGCTAATTTTCAAGCTAACTTTCCCCATGAGAACTCTCCTCCTTTTATAAGATGAAAAGGATAGGGTGAGGAGGTTAGGATGATCCCATGAGAACAGGGATGTGACTCGGATCCAAACCGATCAGAGGCCTCATCACCCTCGAATCTTTTCTTCTAGAAATTTCTAGAAATTCTTCTTTTTCCTTCGTACAGAAAATCATCGCACCCTTAGAACTGAGGAAACTTTGACGACGTCGCAGGTCACTGTGGTGCAACTTGCGATGATCCTATATCGTTGCACCCTTAACACCGAGAAAGGTGCGATGATCCTAGATCGTTTCACCCTTAACACCGAGAAAGGTGCGATGATCCCTTTTTATAAGGTTTTTACAAAGGAAAATATAATTTTCATCTTTCTAGGAAAATGTTTTTTCATTTTTCTTCAGGAATTAAGGCCATTGATCCTTCTAAAGACAAAGGATAGGTGTACATCATTAACGGTCATAGGGGTGAAGAAAATAATGTGTAACACCTGGCTTGCTCCATTGAAAAAGTCCCATGGGATGGACTAGGTTAGATCTGACATGACAGGTACCTGGACCTTCTACTTTTTTTTCTTAACCATGAACTCCTTCGAAAGATTGATGATTTGTGATGTGCATATCTCAGGAGGGATAAGAACATTTTTAAAATTACAATTGTTATGTGCCCATCAAGTACTATTAACCAAGATGCATGGAAATAATTCAAGGTGATGAACCAACTTATCTTCCATCCAGGTTCAGATACTAGCTTCGAGATCTTGATGCATCCAACTAAATTGATACTTGAGCTCCTTATTCACCAATAAAAGGACGTGAATTTTGTATGGGAAGTGCGTAAAGAGGTGGGAGAGGGATTCTTCATTGGATCTACAGAGCACACAAAAAATATGACCTATCCAGCCTCACTTTAAACCATTTTCCCATGTAAGCAACTTATTATTGAGAGCGAGCCAAAGGAATATTTTTCTTTTAAGAGGCACCTATAAATTCCAAAGGGAACCCCACCAACAATTTTTTTTACCAAAGAATCTGGTCTCCGCCACCACATTGTACCCTAACTTAACGGTGTACTCTCGAGTCCCTAGCTTCTTAGACCAACAAAGAGTATATTTTTCTTCTTCAATCAATAGGATATAATTGGAGGCTAGTGTACTGATTTAGCAAGCCCATTTAGCTTCCTTAGAACTAGACAAACCAATATAAACACTATTTTCCATCCCGAGTTCCCTTTAAGTTGTGGGATTTGAGCTTGAGTTTCTATTCGGAAGAAGATGTTGACTTCGCAAAGGTCATGTCTAAGGAAATCAGAAAGGATAAAATCATCACTAGATGCCATCCACGGGTTCGATAATTTCTCACCTTTCTCCCTTTGTCAACTTTCCAAACTGTCCACAACCCCACCAAAGAGAAAGTTGATTTCAAGATTTCCAGAAAATCGATCCACTAGCAGATTTTACTGGAGTCCTATACCATTCCTCAATGGTCGAGCCTTTTAAATACTTTGATTTCAACACTTTTACCCATAATGACAAGTTATGAGTGAGTCTCCATAAGGCTTTTGACTACTAAAGAGAGCGCAAATAAGTAAATATTTTTTACGCCCCGACCACCTAGCTTCTTGGGGAAGGCTATCCTGCTCCATTTGACTAGTGAAGTGCCACTTGGTAGCTTCGATCTAGACCACAGAAAATGAAAATGATATATTTTTTTTTATCCTGGTGAGGTGTTGGCTCAATTGCACTTGTGCGCTTATTTCTTAATATTGGGGGGTCGAAGACCTAGGGTTTGCCCATAGTTTACCAACAAAAATCCCAAGGCATCGACATATCAATCCTCATGCTTGGAAAATTTTTGGAAAGAACTGTGTGTCAGGTTTCAAAATGTCCAACCTTTGGAGTGGATACTCCACCCATATGTCCCTGATGATGGGTGGAGTCTCCACTCGAAACGTTGGACGTTTCGAAACCTGACACACAGTTCTTTAAAAATCATTTATAAGCATTATGACTAACTGTGAAAAATTACATTCCAAGATATCAATCCTTAGACAAAGACCGACAAAGACCTCACCCAAGACGCTATGAGGATCAAAAATACCATCAGGTCTTATGTTGGGGATGATGAAGGACTAGTTGGACAAAATTTCATCCGGGTTGGAATTCATACAATCCATTGAAAACCACTTAACAACTAACAATAGGAAATGATAATACAAACATTCCATTGACACATAAGTAACACATCATAATACCAAAATTATTTCATCTTTATTATCTTCATTCCATCATCACAAACATACATTAAGAAACTCATAAATTGACAGCAACAGAGCCTTGCTCTCTTATACATTTGCCCAGTGTTACATTACACAGTCCCATGCGCTTCCTTTCAGACTCTACCAATGGGACAAATTATGACTTACAACCAGGGACATTATAAAACATAGGATTAGAGTGAGCTCCATGACAACAATACCCACAACTATCAAAACATCAACCAATTGACTAACGAGCTAACTCTATTTATGTTTTCGTTGCTCCCTTTTATTTTCTTCACGACTCCGACACTCTATCACTTTTAGTTCTCCCCCGCTCACTCCTTTGACTTCCATTCCTGCACGCTTTTGTCACCCGCATGCATTCCACCTAGCCTCTTTGGAATCATGGCAACCTCAACTACCTTTCCAACTGATCTTCTTTATGCTTCACATTCCCTCGTGTTGCTTGCAGTAATCATTTGAGGAGATTTCTCAAAGATTATTTCTTGATTCTGGCGTGCATGTCGTGTCTTATTTATTTCTGGCATGCATCACAAAACTCAAACCGGAATGCATTTGGTAGAATTCAAATTTGCATGCAATAATAAAACTTGGCTTGATGCACGCACCTCTTGTCACCCCTCACACAACTGATTGAGCATGTGAAAAATTGGAATAGGTGTGCACAACTTCATTTATCCGCATGCATGATATATACCCAAATTTTTGGGTGCCAACATGCCCCCACCACTATTATTTGGCTTGTCCTCAAGCCAAATTCCTCATGGAGTGACTAATGCGACAGACTTGAGTAAGAGAAAATCATCATCATTGACAGACCAGAACCCCAAACCAAGTTGTGGTTGTAGTCGTGTTTGAGTAAGAGAAAATCCTCTTTCCAAGTTGTAGTTGCAACCCGACACATGTCCTTGAATGAGTTGAGCATTCTGCAAGGTAAGAAATGGATTTGGACATCATTTGGCCAAGTGCTTGAACTTTCTCTCTTCGATGGTTTATGTGGTGATTAATGAGGGATCTGTTTAAAACATATCATCCATAAATTTACCCCCTAACTGAACTAAGTGCTACAACTAGAACTTATCCCAAATACTCGTTGACCTAGAAGAATTAGATCCCGAGGAAGAGGTCCATCTAGAGAGATCGTCATCATCCCCATGTCTCATTGTTCTGGTAGTAAAGGACGGAAGATGGGGACCTCCTATCTTGGTGGAGAGGATAATCTATAGTCTTGGGGTATCCTCTTTAGCAAAGGTGATTACCCATGGCGATAGACAAACCAATTGTGGGCTTAGAGAGCTCGTGTCTTGCTGCAATTTCAAAGCATAATTCAAGGAATTGTGTGGCACTTGGTGGTGTCTTGCAGGTGAATAAGAGGGTGGTACCTCTACTTAGCAGTGGATGACAAAGTGTCTATATTTGTGAAAACAAACGACGGGCTCTTGGGTTTCCTGGTGGGACAAGGAATTTCACTTTCCAGAATGTTCGTGCAATAAGGCCATGAAATGGGACTTGAATGAGGAGATGGTTAAAGAAATGGAAAATGGAAAGATAGAAGTGAGTGGAAATATAATGGGGATGGCAGCGATGGGTGAGGGAGAGAACCATTTGTTGGCTCAATCGCACTTGTTCGCATATTTCTTAAGGCTAGGGGGATGAGGACCTAGGGTTTGTCTAGAGTTGACAAACAAAGACCCCAAGGCATCCACATATCAATCCTCGGCCAAAGACTGACAAAGATCTCACTCGAGACACCATGATGATCACATAGACCATCTGGTTCATTATCGAGGATGATGAAGAACTAATTGGACAAAATTCTATCTGGGTTGGCATTCAGACAATCCATTGAAAACTACTTAACAACTAACAATATGCAACAACAATACATACATTCCATTGACGCATAAGTAAGACATCATAAGACCAGAATTACTGGAAATTTATTATCTTCATTCCATCATCACAAACATACATTAAGCAACTCATAAATTGACAAAAACATAGCCTTTCTCTCTTATACATTTTCCAAGTGTTACATTACAAAATTTGATGCACTTCCTTTCAGACTCTAGCAATGGGATAAACTCCGACTTATAACCAGGGACATTAAAAAACATAGTCTCAAAGTGATCTCAATGACAACAATACCCACAACTATCAAAACAACAACCAGCTGACTAACAAGCTAACTCTATTTTTGTTGTTGTTGCTACCTTTTAGTTGCTTCTTGTCTCTGGCACTCCATCACTTTCAGTCATGCCCCAATTGATCCTTTGACTTCCATTCCCACACACTTCTATCACTTGCATGCATTTTACGTAGCCTCTTTGGAATCATGGCAATCTCAACTACCTTTCTATCTCATCTTCATTTTTCTCCACGTTCCCTCGTGCTGCTTGTAGTAATCATTTGGGGAGATTCCCCAAATATTCTTTCTTTATTCCAACGTGCATGCAATGCCTTCTTGATTTTTGGCATGCATGAAAAAACTTGGATCGACCCGCATTTGACATAACTCGAACTAGCATGCAATAAAAACTTGAACTAATGTGCGTGCCTCCTATCACCCCTTGTGCAACTGATTAAGAATGCACAAAACTAGAATAGGCGCGCACAAATTTGTTTATGCGCATGCATGATATTTACCCAAAACTTTGGGTGCCAACATGAGGATTCCTTTGGGCACAACAACAATATAAGTCCAATAGATAGGTATACTTCCCAACACATATTTGATTAAATTTGTTCTTCCTCCTAGCGAAAGAAGACAATTCCCCCAAAATGAAATTTGGGCTTCAACTTTATTATACAGCTAGTTCCAATCACCAGACTTAAACCCCTCAAGCTTTAAGAAAAACACAAATATTTAAAACCATCATCCAATGCCTTATGAGGAAAATGAAGAGAAAATTCAAGTATTTTAAGAGAGACTTCTGATAATCGGTGAGGAATTAGATAAGACTTATGATAATTGATTTCCACACCTCTGGTTGTATAAAAGATGCCCATAATAATTTTTAAAGATATATTTTTTTGAGAGGATCCTTGTAAAAAACATAAGATGTCATCCACAAAAAGAAGGTGGGATAAAGATACAGACTTTGACACCTTCACACCCTTGATCATTCCTTTTTGGATTTCCTCGTTTATGACCCTGCTTAAATCCTCTGCAATAACAAGGAAGAAAAAAGGGGACAATTGACACTCTTGTCGTAGGCCCCTATAATCCTGAAATAATATTAAAGGAGAACCATTAATTACAACCGTGAAAGACGTTGAGTTTACGCATCCCATTATCCAGTTTATAGTGGGAAGGTGCAAACCCATCTTCAGAAGAACAAGGAGGAGGAAAGTCCAATCGACCTTGTCATAATATTTTGAGAGATTAATCTTTAGAATAGTCGCTGACTGCTTCATGGTCTTGATTGAATGAAGAGCTTCCTGAGAAAGGGACATCACATCATGGATTTTCCTTTTCCGAAGAAAGCCAAATTATTCTTTAGAAATCACCTCACTCAGAAGCAATTTAAGCCTGATAGCTATCACATTTTCCACCAACTTGTAGATAACATTGCAACAAGTAGTAGGACTGAAATAATATAAAGAGGTATTGTTAAAAACTAGGTCTACACCTCTCCTCTCTTTCCCTCCATTAGCCCATCCATCTATCAACCTGATTTTTGTTCAATTTCTTTTCAATGGTATAATGAGTCAGTTTGATTTGTTCTCACCCTTCTTTTAGCTTTGCATCATTTTCTTTCTTTTGGGAAGGTTAATGCATGTTCTGGTTTGATTTAATAACACACATGATCATGAATTTATCACTAGTGGGTTGATTGCAGGTTGACCAAATCCTTTTGATGCAAAAAAACACATATTGCAAGAATAGGCATGTTCTTGCAAACAATAGAAAAACACGTTGTTTATTATTTTAAACGTTTAGAAATTTTTAAATTTTTTAAAAATGTTGTGTGGGTGCCTGCATGTGTGTGCATGCTCATGGGCACCCAAATTCATGAAAGGTTACCTCCAATTGATCATCATTGCATAGTTCGTGTTAAAATCATGCAAGTTTGCACCTCCAATTCTCATCATCACAAGATTATGGGTAATTATAACTACATGTGGTAAAATAGATCATATTAACATCCACATTTAGCTCGTTACTTGCAGCATAGGTGGTTAGAACGAGATGGTTTCTCCTCGAGATCACTAAAAAATTAAAAGAACAAAGACATAGGTGCTCGAGCTATTAGAAGTTGTTCCGGAAATCAAAGATGTGTTTGTCACAGAAGAATGGTACAATTTTATCTGCGGATTTGAAGGACACCACACTGGTGTGGCCCTACTATTTGGACAAAATTTTGATGGGTTCCAGAACCAACTCGGGGACACATGTATCCACAACATGGAGCATTTCATTGGGGCATCATGTGCTCTATCAGTATGTGGGGAAATATGGTTAAATAAAGGAAAATTACCACCAGAGCTCTGCAACAAATTCCTGGTGTCAGAACACCAAAACCCTGACTAGATGCAAGGTATTTCCATCATGTGGACAAAATATGAATGGCGGGGTGTCCTTACAGTAGTCCAAAGGTACATCACATGTGAGGGTAGTTTCTCCATTGTGCATTGTTATCGCCTTCGCTTTCTCATGCACCTAAGTGGGTATTAGGAATTAAACCTTCCTTTTCACTTTCTCAAAAGTTTAACAAAAATGGCCAGAAGGGTTTAGAGCCACCCTGAGTATGCCGACATGAATTTATATCACTAGGGTTTGATAAAAAAAATGTTCCTCTTCGCTTTGGGTAAAATAGAGATGTTGTGGGAATATATTTTACAATCTGTAGGGTTACAGGAACATGAACAACAAGATGATCCACAGTCTAAAGAGGCAAAAGAAGAAGATAACCTATAAGGGAGGGTTTCCCCTGAACCTAGTTTCTCCTCAAAGGTTACCCAACAAACAAAAAGTAAGAAAAATGCATCCAAAAAGAGAGTTACCCTATCCAGAAGAACCAAATCAATTACCCCAGTGAAGGAGGAAACCCCTCGAATGTAGCTAAGATCATCTACAACAAAACAAAGAGGGAATGAGGACAACAAATTTTATAGCAAGAAGCAAGAGGAAAAAGATACTCCATGGGGCCCATTGTCACTCAAGCACTCTGAAGAGCTTGTGACTCCCACCATGCAACAGGGTAAAATTCCCAAGACAAAAATGAGGGGAAAAATGAAAACTAAATAACACAGTCCCAAGATCGCTACTGCAAAATTTGTGCCTATGGAAACCTTTATTAAGGAGTCCCCTGAAGCCAAGCAGAACAAAAAGAGGAAATGGAACGAAGGCCCTAGAATGACCAGTAAGCCTAAAAGAAAAACCAGGATCACCAATCAGTTTAGACTAAATTTTAAAGTACTTTTTAATCCATGTTTGAAAGACCCCCAACCAATTATAATTGAAGATGAGCACATCTATGGATTTGCTAACATGGAAGAGATGGCAGTCCACATATTGAAGAAAATGATTGGGGATAAAGAAAAGTTGAAATACAGTAGGGGTGAAGCTTCAGGGATAAAATTTTCAGTTGTTAAGATAGAGTACCATGTAGACTCAGATTTACAACAAAATGCAGGGGACCTTAGCCCAAATCCCGAGCAGAACTTTGATGGCATTACCCCAAATACAGATTTAGTTCCTGAGAAACTTTTAGATGACACCAAACCAGAGATTAAAGCAAAGATATTAGAAATGCATGGGTTTCTGAAAGAAACACATGGAAAAGGTTATGAGGTAACACATAGATATGATATGAGGTCCGGAAAAACCAAGTTGTCAACTGACCTCAACAAATGTGCCATAGATGAGGAAAAGGGGCTAAAAGATAAAAATAAGAAGCAGATTTTAATTAAGCCAAAGGTCGAAGATGATGAAGGTGTATATGACAGCCGCTAGGTTAAAATGTTGAAGCAACAAATTCATACTTTATAGCAACAGAAGCAAGATTTGGAAAAGCAACATGATAAGTTACAAAAGAATTACCAGAAGCTACAAAGGAAGCATTAAAAAACATGCTTTTACTTGAAGGAGATAATCTGAAGAATACTGTTGTTGTCAAAGGAGAAAGGGTCTGAGACTAATGCCAACTAATCTATCTATGTTCCAGTTTAGTCTCTATATGGACTACACGTGGGTATTTTTGCATAGTTAGTTGCCAGTTACAACTTTCAAAGTTTTTGTTAAGAGCTGTTCTACTTTGGTATAAATAGTAGTTATAGTTTGCACTTATAGAAGTCTAGTTGTTTTAAGTTCAAGACATTACTGCCAAGTGTAAAAGTGGTCATTTTCATTGGATATGAACGATATTTTTTGTTAAGGTTGAGTTTAAAGTAAGTCATGACTAATATTCCCAATTAATACACTCAAGTAAAAGAGTTCTCAAGTTGTAATGAAAGAGTGTAAGTCAAATCATTCAGAAAGTCTAGTTTTTATGCAGAGTTGAACTTTTGTTTCAATATGGTCGAAACCCTCTGGGACAACGATAAATAGACAGATTTTGTAATGTATGAAGGTTCATTTTTTAGTGGAAGATTCAAGCATCAAAATTTAGCTGGACCTGAAACTTATGATTGTCAAGCTTCCTACCCGGTGAATATAAATCTTGATGACAATTTGCGTTTTCCTTCTCAAGTATTTATATGTTCTTAATCTTATATTGGATGCAAATTTGGAACATGTACAATGTGAATTTACTTTTCCTTTCAGCTATTGTTTTAATCAATCATTTTACTGTCATGAAACCTGATAATCAACTATTTCTTTAGTAAAGAGATTAGTTATATTTCAACATGTTGGATTATTTTTATCCGGGTATGTGTTTTAGGCCTTGAAATATTATTTTAAGTCTCAAATTTCACACATCAGGTAACTAATTGTATTTCTTGTTGTGTTTCCTTTGTTTATTTCTTCATATCCCTACCTGTTCATCAAAATGCATGCCACTTGCTAAGGGGAACCTGTAGTGATATTGTTTGGCAAGTCCAACCAGTTTTCTATCCTTGAAAGCCTACCCATCAACTGGCCAACAAACCTAATTTATCAAAATCAAACCATTCAAAAACTTGAGATGGCCTAGCTATGTCCTTTAGCAATCAAGTGCAGACCTTAGGACCAACATCTTCTGGCGTTATTTCCAGGGAATAGAGTAACGAAGTATCTTTCCCTGGGAGAACGACAATGATCATATCTGATATTTAATGGTGAACAAAGATCATGCACAAAGGTGACTTCCATCTTTCACCTGGCGAATCCACTGAATGAAAACCTATTGAGGAATTCTGGCTCCTAGGAAAGGATCCAGGAAATCAAATCTTGAGCCTACTAAAACTCCCAAAGTCAACCTTGATCTTAATGGTGAAAAAACCAACCCTGATTTAGAGAAAAAATTAAGGAAGAATACCATTTCTTAGAGATACCCCTTGCCATCCAAAGGCAAGGCCACTGTTGAAAAATTTTCCTTTGTCCACAACCATAAGCAACCCGAGGTTGTCATTTTTCAAAACCCACTTGTCATTAGTCCTCAAACATCCCCTGTCTCAAATTTTTCCTCATCATCCCCTACATCAACCACACCCACATCTCCTCCTCAGCTTCAGAGTCTAGTTGTCCCAAACATGGTTGTCAACAGGATGGAAGCCATCATTACAGCCAGGTATGCACCTTTGGTGCTGCCTCATAACTTAAATTCCTTTCCCACAGGTGACTGCATGAAGTATCTGCTAAGGTACAATGGTGAGGGGGAGGTAACTGTTGAGGAACATCTAGTGGCATTTTACAGTTTTGCAGACAACTTTAACATTGAACATGCAAATGTATGGATGAGGTTGTTTTTGCAGAGTTTGGATGGAGAGGTAAGGAAGTGGTTTCATGGAATAGCTCCAGACTCTATCAAAGGTATTGATGCATTGGATGAGACCTTTCTGAAACAATGGGGGGATAGGAAAGATTACATGTATTACATAATTGAGTTTGGGGATTTATGAAGGAAGAATGGGGAGTCTGTATCAGACTTCACCAAGAGGTTCAACACAATGTATAACAAGATCCTTGATGAGATTAAGCCAACTGAAGCCTCAACCAAGATCACATTTGCAAATTCCTTTGATGTCGAATTATCTCTTTTGTTGAGGGAGGGAAGGTCCACCACTTTGTTTTCCATGCAAGAGGAAGCTATTGAGGTCGAGTCTAACATCCTAGCATCATAAAAATTTGAAGAAAAAATCAGATAGGGATAAAAAGAAGTAGAGGGAAGAGTTTCCTTCTTCTTCCAACCCAGCAAAATCTTACCCAAAGCTAGAGGAGATAGTTAAACTGAAATGGGAAACCAAGAAGCCAAATAGGCCATATCAGGATGTTGGAAATAGAAACATGAATCAATTTGGAAGTCCAAATAAAGCTCCTCCACTCATGCAGAGAGAGAGGAGAAATGTTGAAGATCAAAGAGTTGTACCTCCTTTCCAGAACAATGAGATTGAAGAGATGGATGTAGAGAATGATGTTGTAGATGATTATAATGTACTGTTTAATGAAACTGATCTTTATTCTAGTCACCTAACACAACAGGACTATGATATTTCACAGTTTTCAAGCCAGTTTGATGATGATGTGAAGGAAGATGAAATATTTCAAAGTCAACCCCAAAAGAAGTATCATTTGAGGCCTAGACCAGGGGTTCCCAAAACAAATTCCCATGTTCAGAACAAAAAGTCAGACCTTCTTCCCAAGCAAGGCCCAAACAAGGGTACATCAAACAAAACCTATCAACCTCTTCCATCTAAATCTGTTGCCCCAAAATTAAAAGAAGCAGACAAACAACCAATTTTTTTTAGCATAGAGCATGAGGTGAGTAAAATAAAGATCCATGTATCTTTAATAGAATTGTTGAAAAATGAGCCATTCAAGAACTCTATCATGAAGGTTTTGGAGCCACCTATTTTTGCTACGACATCTGATGTAATCAACGTGCAGGATGAAAACCCTGCCATTACTGTGGACCCACACATTGAACATGGGTCCAATGCTTCTCTACCTTTTTATATATCCTTGAATGTCCATGAAAAAATATTTCATAATTGCTTGATGGATTCACATGCCTCTCATAATGTCATTCCTAAAGTTGTAATGGAAGAGATAGGGCTAGAAATTACTAAGCCATACCATGATACTTACTCCTTTGATTCTAAAAAGGTAAAATTCTTGGCATTAAATTGTAATACCCCAAGGCCGAGCCCCTTCTGAATTGTAATTTTCGGTTATAGGCTGGTGAGCCAAGTGGTTAGAAAATGAAAGACTTATGTGTTTATTAGGTTGGTGAGCCAGATGCCAAGGCCAATGAGCCTGATTTATTTTGTATATGTAAGTACTTGCATTATTAATAAAAATTGTACATCGTTGCATGTAGACCAACCACGGAGAAGAGTTATGGGGGACTAAGCTCCACTAGGTAGGGCAAGGAAAGGGGGACTAAGTATGTGGACCTAGGGGCTAAGCTAGGGGGCTTACCTCTAGAGGAATACTATTTTAATATTATTTCTTGAAGACTAAGGTGAACATTATACATTTTGTTATCCTAAGTTCCTAGAAAGTGGGACGTAAGCTAAATGGAGTGCATGCAGCTCCAGGAAGACAAGTGTCGACCTAGGCTCATGCAGTTAAAATATGAAGCATCAGTTGTGTTGGGGGGTTCGTGAGTCATTTTCTGCCATCCTCCGCCTGATTTCATTGACTGTACTCTATTTGAACCATTCTTTCCTCTACATTTTCATCTACATACCTGCGCACAGTGAAGGAAACCCTCATGGGAAGGTTGGTCATCCTTCCATTCTCCCATCCTTCACGTGAACCCATTCTTGCCTCTCCGTTGTATGACCTCAGCATACCTCACGCATATCTAAAACCAGAAACGGGAAATCCATCCTGTGTTGTTTCCTGTGAAGCCTGATGCAATTGCAGTCACCTGAGTTGTGTTGTGACTTAGAGTTAGGATGTTGTCTTGTTGGGTGTCCATACCCATTTTTCTCTGTAGTTGTTGCTATTATTGTTTTTTTTGTTTTCAACCATACTTGGTTGTAGCTGAGTCGAAGACTGGTTATCAGACCTGTGAGCAACTCTCCCAGGTGAGAGAGTTTGCTGGGAAGTGAGTTCTCTTGGAAGGGAGTCCCATAGAAACCGCAGTACTCTGAGACTTTTGGTCCATCCTGTTGTTGAAGCCCAAGGTAAGGGAGGTGTACTGGCCGATGGACTTGTATTAGTGATGATGTATCTTCCTGGGGTGGAGAAGGTCTGTGGGGAATGATGGTTTGTGTGTTGTGGGTGTAAGTGGTTCCTGGGATAAAAGATACTTCCTGTTGCTTTGTGCAACTTCCTTATCGTCCTTGCCAAGCCTAGAATTCCCTTGCTCGATGGAGTTTAGTCCCATCTCAGGGGTGACCTACTGTTGAAAGTGATGAGCAACATGGCCTAAAGTTGGGAGGTTCATGAAAGGTCTGCACGCAGTTGATGGGTTTACTCCAAATAAAAGATAAGCATCATTGTTGTGCTTAATTATGTATTTTATGTATGTTTTGTGATGCTTGTATGTTTTCATGTATTTCATTGCATGTATGAATTGCTCTTAATTCTATATAAGTCTGTATGAGGGCAGTAAATCTATGTTAAATGTGTTAAATTCATTTAAATGCATCTATATTATATAAGCTGTAAATTCCACATGGTAGCATTACCCAGTCTTTGGAGGGTCGGGGATGTTACAATATGGTATCAAAGCGATGGTTACAACACTGAGCCTGGATGGGCCAGTTAGTGGTTAATGAGACAAAGATTTCAGAGTGAATTGTTGCCGAAAGGGACAAAATTTGAGGTTCAAAGTGTCCCTGAGTGTAAGGAGTGCATCAACAAAGTCTTTGACTCAAAAAGATGGAGATAAATAGAATGAGTTTTCTCGTGAAGGGATGTGAAGATCTGTTGCAAAAAGTGCACAGATCCGAAAGTCGACTAAGTGTCGAAGCAACCCTCTAAGGAGAAAGGGGTTCGAGAAACAAAGCTCAGGAGGAGGATAGACAATAGTTGTCAGATTTGTTGTTGGAAGGAGTCTGTACCATTATATCTGTGTCCAGGTAAGCAAAGGAAAGTCACTTCGGAAGACTTCAAGTGTGGAGTGTGACAAAGTCCCGAAGTCCCAAAGTAGATCACAACCGTCTATTGCGAAGGACAAGCGTCAAGGGATCATGTACTTCAGGTGGAAGTACTTCATGAGGAGGCAAGTGTTGTGAGTTTGAAACTCCTGAAGCCTGAAGTGCCGAAGTCGCTTATAACTGTTGATCATGAAGGAGGACACACATTAGTAGATCGTGAACTCTGGGGTGAAGCACTCTGAGAAAAAGTGAGCGTAGAGGAGTTGAAACTCCTAAAGCCTGAAGAGACGAAGTGGTGAGTCATGAGGACATCACCTGAAGGTGACGTGGACACATGGGATGTGTGCCACGTGTCAGTGGGTTTCGAACCCATGGAATATTGAAATGAAATTTGGAACATAGTGCATGGGCCACATATTAGCCGCTAGTATTCCACCATGTGGCATCCTGTATGAGCAAGGTTAGTGGGGCCCTAGGTTACGTAATGTAGTTAAAGGTCGGAGGACCCACACTGATGTTGATCATGATATATCAAGATAAATGGTCAAAAGGCATTGCGGGGACCCAAGTTGCATGAAAGTTAATTCTCCAAGGCCATCCCACAATCTAAATCGTGGTTTCACCGAGGGGTTACATGTCAGCGTCAAAAGAATTATGGAATGAAAGGTGGGTTACTCCAAACCACTGTTGCATGCCCCTGCAATTGGAAAATGTTAAGTTATGAGACATAATGATGTCACCAAAGGTGATTGTGAATGTTTGAACGTTAACAGTTCGGATGTGTGGATGCAAGATCCTCCGAAGCTCCGAAGTCCCAAAAACTTGAAGTCTCAGAACTCAGACAACTGAGGTTCCATAGTAAGTGTCATCCGAAGGATGATGGGTAGACGTGGACTGAAGATCTACCCTACATCGTGAGTTTAGTAATCCAAATTCCGAGAGATTGTTGTATTTTGATTTGAAATTTTCTGAAGCTGAAGGCCCGAGTAAGCACCTTTTGACTTAGCGTCTGGTCACAACTCGTCTTCACATGGGTTGGGGACTTAGAGAAAGGGGCTAGTGCCCGAAATTTATTACAGAGCAAAGAAGAGATCAGAAAGAAAAGGGAATATTAACTTTTTCTTAAATTAGATTGGTTAATGAATGTTGTGGGAATTGTTAAGGAATGATGGCCTGACAAATTCTGGTTGACTGCACATTGTGTTTTGTAGAGTTCAACAAGTGTCAAGACCATAGCGAATTGACACAGAGTGTAGAGAAATGGAGGAGACACATAATGTTTCCATTTTAGAGAATGAAGTAAAAGGAATGGATGTCCATTTAGGAGGGAAAGAATCGAACTCCAATGGACATGGAGGAGACATGGACAAGGAAGGGCATATGATGAAAATAATTGAACGATTGCAGAAAGATGTCCAAGTTCACTGAGCTGATAGAAGAAATCTCATGAAATCCCGGGATCAACAAGGAAAATTAAACTTAAAGTTGATGCAGAGTCTGGAAAGAATCGAAAGGAAGTTGGATAAGGAGAGTGACTCAATCAAAACAGGGAGTCGCAAGAACCCTGAGGGGAAAATAAGATCAAGAAGCATTAGCAGGCATCATCGTCACTCCCTGAAACATTCCAATAAGGAGGCACACAGTAGTTCAAGCCCATCTCCTACCAAAAAACATAGGAGATCGGGAATGGATGAACTGAAGGGTGAAATGAACAAGATTAAACCTCCTACTTTTGACGGAGAACACCAGAAATATGAAGATGCTGAGACTTGGCTACTAGGCATGAGGAAATATTTCCAACTGTAGAACTATTCTTCTCATGCAGAGGGAAGAATTTCCATTTTTCCAACTTAAAGGAAAGGCATCCATATGGTGGGAGCAACTTGTGCAAGTACAACATGTCAGAATGAACAATGTTACTTGGAGAGAGTTCAAGAGACATTTTGAAAATAAGTACTTAACTAAGAGATATTATGATAGGAAGATGAAAGAGTTCTTTGAACTCAAGCTGGGTAGCATGACCATTGATGAATATGAACGAAGGTTTTTGGAATTGTTGAAGTATGTTCCTTTCATCAAGGATGAGACTGTCAAAATTCAAAGGTATCTGAGTGGACTTCCATCTTCAATCAGTGACAAGATCTAGTATGATGACCCAAAGACTATGGAAGAAACTTTAAGGAGAGAAAAATGCTTATATGATCAACAAAAAGAAAATCCTACTTTCCAAAAATCTTGGGAAGACAAGACGAAGTTTAAGAGGGAACATAGGAAAAAGGGAAACAAACCACCATTTTTCAGGAATAGTCCTCAAGGAAGGCCATCTTTTAGAGAGCCCAGGAAGGTTGAAGTGGGTGGAAAAATGTCAAGACAACCACCCATGGAATGTTGGGGTTGTAAAGGAAATCATAGGTACAAAGACTTCCCCCACAGAAATGACAAAGTGAGAGCTATCCACAATGTTCAGCAGGTAGAAACAGTGGAGAACATGGACAATAGAATACCAAGGATCTACACAGCCCTGGACAACAAGCAAGAAGAATGTCATTCACACATGATTGAAGTGGAAGGTATGATCAACAACCATTCCTTTACTATTTTAATTGATTTAGGGGCTATTATATATATCCTAGAGTGGTGGAAAGTTTGTAATTGTCAAGAAGCAAACATGAAAAATATTTGTTAGTGTAGCTAGCTACAGGAACCAAGAGAAAAGTCACTGAGTTGGTTAAGTCATGTCCAGTGGACATGAATGGACTAAGAACAAAGGCTGAATCGAATGTTCTACCTTTGGGTTCCTATGTCTGTCTAATTAGGATGGATTGGTTGGAACAACACCATGCCATACTGGACTGTCGTAACAAGACATTCACTGGCCTGGATGAGGAATAAAATCAGAGAACAGTCCAAGGAATTCCTAGGGTAGTTACGGTTAGAGAAATCTCAGTAATGCAGTTGAAGAAGTGCTACAGGAAATGCTGTCAATTATTTGCAACCCACATGGAGGAGGCACCTAAGGATAAGGTGTCAATTATTGAAGACCATGCAATATTAAAATATTTTGAGGATGTATTCCAGGAATTACCCGGACTACCCTCGAAAAGAGATATTGACTTCTCTGTAAACTTGATGTCTGGAGTAGCTCTAGTATCAAAATCTCCTTACAGAATGAGTACACCAGAGCTAACAGAACTACAAATGCATCTTGAAGAGCTTTTGAAGAAGGGGTATATACACCCAACTGTGTGGCCTTGGGGATCCCCGGTCCTATTTGAGAAGAAGAAGGATGGAACATTGATATTGTGCAATGATTTCCAACAGTTGAACAAAGTAACTATAAAGAACAAGTATCATTTGCCAAGGATCGATGATCTCTTTTATTAGTTGAAGGATGCTAAGATATTTTCAAAAATAGATCTTAGATCAGGATATCACCAGGTAAGGATAAAGGATGAAGACATCAACAAGACCGCCTTCAGAACAAGGTATGGTCATTATGAATTCAGAGTGGTGCCATTTGGGTTGTCAAATGCATCCGTTGTTTTGATGTGCCTAATGAATGGTGTATTCAGGGAATATCTATACAAGTTCGTCATAGTTATTTTGGATGACATCCTGGTGTATTCCAAGTTGTAGGAAGAGCATGAACATCATCTTAGGATGGTGCTGAAAGTGCTAAGAGAGCACCAGCTATATGCTAAATTGAGCAAGTGCTCATTTTATCAGGAGAAGATCCATTACTTGGGGCATATTATTTCGAAGGATGGGATAGCTGTAGATCCTGAGAAGATATAAGCCATCAGAGAATGGTCAGCGCTAAATAATGTGACATAAGTCAGATCCTTTATGAGTCTAGATGGTTATTACAGAAGGTTTTGTTAGCAACAATTCTTGTCTTCGGCATTGGGATATCCAGGTCTGCAGGTTGCACGAGGAGCGCCCAAGCGCAACGCATAGAAAAAGTCCTTTTCGGACTTAAAATCAAGTGAGCGGGCAGGATTATAGTGTCAACGGTCTGGATCCATCCCTATGAGCAAATCAGCGGTTGGCAGGAAATCACGGATAAGGAAGTTGCGCCGAAGTTAACACAATAGATCGCGCCCATAATGTGTAGGGGAGAATAGCAGCCGTCCATCCAGAGGACGCGTGGTGTGCGATCATGTCATGTCGGCATTCGGGGATTCGAGGGGTAAGAGCTCCTCGTCATTTTACATCTGTAAACCCCGAACCTTGAAATGCCGATAGGTGCCCTTCAAATCCGAGCCCATGGTCCTAGAACCCAGTCATGTCAAGCGAGCCTGATAATGGAGGCAACCCTCTTCTAACATCAAATGTCATCTTGATCGTTCATATGAAGGACACACAGCGCAGATCTGAGTCATAGGTGGGGCCTTTCGGGATTTTCATAGTGAAAACTCCGAAGTCATCTCAACCATCCATCCATCGATGAAACTCGAGCGCATTAGACTTAAAGGGGGTATGGGTCTGGGCGGCCAGGATCTGCACGCTCAGATCTACGGTCAGGAGTGGATTCTGGATGCCCCCCGCCATTCTACCTTTAAGCGGAGGGGGGGGGTCCGGAATTGAGCACGCAGCTCTCTAGCGGTCAGGATTGAGACGCCTAAATCAATGACTGAGGCTTCATTTCGGACCCCCCTTGCCTTTCTACCTTTAATCGGGGTTGGTTGCCGCTGCTGTCGAGGGGTTTCCGGAATTGATGTGTTATTATTGTAGGGCCTTACCGGCTGATTCCAGAATTGATGTGTTATTATTGTAGGGCCCCTTACTCGACGTGTCAAATTTGGTATCATCTTCCCCGTTGCCACCTATTCTCCACCTACCGCCTCCCTCTTCCCCTATTATCTATCCAACTTCCCTCTCCCCATCCACATGGAATCTCCTCAACTAGTCGTCCTCTCATCTCCTGCCATGTGTCCCTCTCATTCCTAGTCACCTCCTCCTGTACTCCCGCACTCCATGCTCCTTCCTCCTCTGTCCTATTCAGACTGCGTGGCATTCCTCAGCTGATGTCACAGCTCCCATTTCTTCTTCTTCATCACCTCCACAATATTTACACCTTTAACCCCCGTCACACCCTCGTCCACATCCTCCATAGGGGTCCCTCGCAGCAATTCAATGAAGTAGCATCCAAAGAAAGACAGTTCGACGGATCCAGGTGGCACCATTAGGAGACCTCCACGTCCTAGAAGGCAGAGTTGACCGAGGCCGTCCCCGATCCCAAAAAGCAGTTATTGCAGCAGTTGCTGGTGGTTGAATATCAACTCTGCCATAAAAGGAAGGTCTAGCAAAATATTAATTCACGTCGACTCACCTACAGAAGGACAATCTGAAATCTGATGGTGTCTATCATAGGCGTACGATCATCCTGAGTCTACATGGGCAGGCTGTCAGAAGCCATGCAGACGCAATTCTTTAATGCAGCGTCTTGTTTTTGCTGTTGTGGTGGTTTTTGAGTATATGTAGGTGTCTTCGCCATTTTTGTAGGTATCGATGGTAGAGCAGATCTCACGATTGTAAAGTTTTAGCACAGACTGTAGTTCTCTGGTTATGCATCTGTATATGAGATTTCTTGCTTTATGACATACAGTCTTTCTTACTTCGTCTAATTTTTGTCTCATGCTAAGAGAGTTCGTGAACAAATGATTTGTGCGGATCATTGCAATTATGTCATGATAACGGATTTATTTATGCATTATTGTATTCTCTGGTTTTCTGTGTTCGAGCACAAGAAGATCTTGTGTTTGGATGCCTTCTTCTACAATATGCTAGAAACCTGATGTTTACTACAGACCTTCGCATCTCTCTGATATAAATCTTCCCCCTACTCACCCTTACTACACCTCACTGTCTGAAGTTCATGCAAGACCTCACCTGCCCATACATTCTTGGCCTAGTTTCGAAGTTAGAACCACATCGTCCGAGTTTACTTTCATTCGATCACCTTTTCAATACACAATCCGTGACATAAACTGATGGGCGTTGGGCTCTGCTCCTGCTGCAATCAAGGAGTGAATTCCGTCGCCAACAGGTTTATTGCGGGGTTCTCAAGGATAGATTACCCTATCACTTCCTTGCAAAGGAAGGAGAAGAAGTTTCAGTGGACTGAAGAATGTGAGAAGAGATTCCATCGATTGAAGCAAATGTTAACCAGTGCTCCAATCCTGAGGATTGCAAATCTGAATGGATACTTTGTAGTGTGTATAGATGCATACAAAGAAGGATTGGGAGGAGTCCTCAGTCAGAATGGATTTGTAATTTGTTGTGAATCCAGAAAGTTGAAAGAGAACAAAAGAAACTATGTAACTCACGATTTGGAGTTGGCATCCATTGTACGTGCTCTAAATAAATGGAGGCATTATCTCATGGGAAGGAGGTTCGAACTGAGGACATACCATAACGGTTTGAAGTATTTTTTTGATTAGACAACCTTGAATGCTAGGCAAAGTAGGTGGTTGGAGTTTCTTTGTGAGTATGACCTTGATATCAAGCATATCAAAGGAAAGGAAAACAAAGTGGCTGATGCATGCTTCGACCATTAGCATGTACTGAACTGATATTAAAGGTAGAATTTTGAAAGCTGCAAATGCAGATTTGTAGTACAAGGAGTTGGTAGCAAAGCTACAACATGGTAAGATGCTATAGAAAGTGGAAGATTATAAGTTGGGAGCTGATGGAACATTCCTATATAAAAACAAAGTTTATGTACCTAATGTCTAGGAATTGATAATTATGATTTTGAAAGAAATGCATAATGTGCCATATGTTGCCCCCCCTGGATATCATAAAACTGTGGTAGCAGTCAAGAGCCATTACTTTTGGCCAGGTATGAAGAAATAAATTGTAGAATACATCACTAGATGTATGGAGTGTCAGAAGGTTAAAGCTGAGCATAGGCACCCAGCCGGGTTGCTACAACCTTTACCCATCCCTGAGTGGAAGTGGGAAGTGGTGACAATGGACTTCATCACAGGATTTCCCAGAAAAGGAAAGCAACATGATTCAATTATGGTGGTGGTGGACAAGCTTATGAAAGCTGCCCATTTTATTCCATTGAAGACTACTCACAAGGCAACTAATGTTGTTGATATTTTTATGAGAAAAATAACACGATTGCACTGTATTCCCAAGACAATTGTGTTTGACAGGGACCCAAAATTTACCTCAAAATTCTAGAAAGGGTTATTCAAAGGGTTCAAAACGAATCTAAAATTCAACACTTCTTATCATCTTGAGTCCGATGGGAAGACAAAGAGGGTGAACCAAGTGATAGAAGACATGTTAAGGATGTATGTGATGGACAAACCATATAAATGGGAAGACTACCTACACTTGGTATAATTCACCTACAATAATGGGTATCAAGCATCGTTGAAGATGAGCCCATTTGAAACTGAGATAATCCAGCTGATAAAGAAGTGGTTGGGCCAGAGTTTCTCAAGGAAATAGAAGCGAAAATGTTAAAAAATAAACAAAATTTAAAGGTTGCCCAAGACAGGCAGAAAATTTATGTTGATAAGAAGAGGATCCACACGGAGTTCAAAGTGGGTGATCATGTTTTTCTAAAAGTAAAATCTAACAGAAGTTTCCTGAAGCTCGGAAACTGTTCCATGTTGGCAACCAAATTTTGTGGGCCATTTGAAATCCTAGAAAGGATTGGACCAGTTGCATATATGCTTGCATTTCCTGCATCCATGACTGTACATAATGTGTTTCATATTTTATTTCTTAATAAATATATACCTAATGCTAATCATGTAATCAATTGGAATGTGATTCATGTGGAGTAAGAAGGCGTCTTGCAAGTGCATCCGGTGCGTATACTGGACCAAAAAATCAATCAGCCCCGGAATCGATCCATAGGGTTTGTAAAAGTCCAGTGGACCTAGTACGGTCCTGAGGACATGAAATAGGAGCATGAAGATGCTATGCGAGCAGAGTAACCACATCTTTTTAAAGATTTTGGAAATCTTGTTGTTGTTTGTAAATAAATTGCACCGAGGACAGTGCAAAAAAAAGGGGAGGGGATTGTAATACCCCAAGGCCGAGCCCCTTATGAATTGTAAGTTTTGCCTATAGACTGGTGAGCCAAGTGGTTAAAAGCTGAAAGTCTTATGTGTTTATTAGGCTGGTGAGCCAGATGCCAAGGCCAATGAGCCTGATTTATTTTGTATATGTAAGTACTTGCATTATTAATAAAAATTATACATCGTTGCGTGTAGACCAACCATGAAGAAGAATTATGGGGGACTAAGCTCCACTGGGTATGGTAAGGAAAGGGGGGCTAAGTATGTGGGCCTAGGGGATAATCTAGGGAACTTACCTCTAGAGGAATAATATTTTAATATTATTTCTTGAAGACTAAGGTGAACATTATACATTTTGTTATACTAAGTTCCTGGAAAGTGGGACGTAAGCTAAATGGAGCGCATGCAGCTCCAGGAAGACAAGTGTCGACCTGGGCTCATGCAGCTAAAAGATGAAGCATCAGCTGTGTTGGGGGGTTCACAAGTCATTTTCTACCATCCTCTGCCTGAGTTCGTTGGCCGTACTCTGTCTGAACCATTCTTTCCTCTACGTTTGCATCTACATACCCGCGCACAGTGAAGGAAACCCTCACGGGAAGGTTGGTCGTCCTGCCATTCTTCCATCCTGCACGTGAACACATTCTTGCCTCTGCGTTGTCTAACCTCGGCATACCTCACACATCTTTGAAACCAGAAACGAGAAAGTCATCCTGTGTTGTTTCCTGTGAAGCCGGACACAATTGTAGTTGCCTGAGCTGTGCTGTGACTTAGCATTAGGTTGTTGTCTTGTTGGGTGTCCATACTCGTTTTTCCCTGTTGTTGTTGTTATTATTGTTGATGTTGTTGTCACAAGACTGGTTATCATACCTGTGAGCAACTCTCCCAGGTGAGAGAGTTTACTGGGAAGTGAGTTCTCCTAGAAGGGAGTCCCATAGCAACCGCATTACTCTAAGACTTCTGGTCCATCCTGTTGTTGAAGCCCAAGGTAAGGGAGGTGTACTAGCCGATGGACTTGTATTAGTGAAGGTGTATCTTCCTGCAGTGGAGCAGGTGTGTGGGGAATGAGGGTCTGTGTGTTGTGGCGTAAGTGGCTCCTGGGATAAAAGATCCTTCCTGTTGCTTTGTTCAACTTCCTTGTCGTCCTTGCCAAGCCTAGAATTCCCTTACTCGATGGAGTTTAGTCCCAGCTTGGGGGTGACCTACTGCTGAAAGTGATGAGAAGCGCGGTCTAAGGCTGGGAGGTTCATGGAAGGTCTGCATGCAGTTGGTGGATTTACTCCAAATAAAATATAAGTATCATTGTTGTGCTTAATTATGTATTTTATGCATGTTTTGTGATGCTTGTATATTTTCATGTATTTCGTTGCATGTACGAATTGATCTTAATTCTATTTAAGTTTGTATGAGGGTAGTAATTCTATGTTAAATGTGTTAAATTCATTTAAATGCATATATATTATATAAGTTGTAAATTCCTCATGGTAGCATTACCCGGTCTTTGGAGGGTCGAGGATGTTACATAATTAAAGCTCTGGTTGTTTCTCTATCTCATCTACCCATGAAAATTGTAGTGATGGATATTGTTGTAGCTGACATATCCCCCAAGTTTGGTATGTTTTTGTCCAAGACATGGGCCAATAAAGTTGGAGGATCCCTACAGATGGATCTTACATATGCAACCATCCTTATCTTCAGAGGAGAGCACATGAGGTTATACAGAGAGGTCAGATTGGAATATATTGTCAGTGATCATCAGAATCCAGGTAATCATCCAATTTATGTTGTTGAGGGTGGAATTGGGTCATCTAATTTTCATATAATTGATGATGTCCTAGAAATATCAGTCAACAAATGCAGAAATCAACCACTAACAGATCAAGGGAATGAAGTATGGAAGATGTATTTTGATGGCTCATCTTCAAAGGAGGGTTTTGGTGCTGGTATAGTTCTCATTTCTCCTTCAAAGGAGGTGGTTACACTCTCATATAAGTTAGAATTTGAAGCAACTAACAACATATCAGAATATGAGGCCTTGGTGCTAGGGTTGAGAGCTGCTAAAGACATGGCCATTGACAAATTGGTAGTCTTTTTTGATTCTGAGCTGATCATCAATCAAATCAAAGACATTTATCAAGAAAAGAAGCAAAGGATGAAATAGTACAGAAACGAGGTATGAGACTTAGCAAACAAATTCTTTCTAGCATTCAATATTTCCTTTGCTCCCAGAGATGATAATCAGAGGGAAGATTCTTTATCCCTGGCTGTCAGTACCTTTAAACCTCCCATTGGTCCAAATGTCAAATATGAAGTGGAGGTTAGGTACAAGACAACCATACCAGATGATGTTTAGCATTGGCAGGTATTTAGTGATGACTTGGAGCTCAAAAGGTCCCTGCAAACCATTGAAGAATTCTCAAACATATCCATTGATTAAGAGAATGAGGAATATGAAACATAAAATAAGTAGACACCTCATTTTTTGAACAGCGTGGCTAGCCAGAACATTGTAGAATTCAAGACAAATCATATCCCAAGAGGCTTAGTACCACTGGAGAGGCTGCTTGACAACAATTGTGTCTCCAGGAAAGATGCCATGAAAAATCAGGAGGAGGAGGTAATGGACTACAACATTGGGACAACTGCAAATCTCAAAGTAGTCAAAATATCCAATGCACTACCAGATGAGAAATGAAACATGTATGTCAGCCTTATAAAAAGTTTTGCTGATATTTTTGCATGGTCTTATGAGGACTTGACGACCTTTGATACTGACATCATTCAACACAAGATCTCTCTAAAGGTGGACTCAAAACCATTCAGGCAAAAAATTAAACAATTCAATCCTCTCCTAATATCTATTATTGAAAAAAAATTAAAACAAATGCTTGATGCCTCTGCTAAAGACGTTTTCGCACGACAAAGTTTAAGATGATGTTCACATTTTCAATGGTGAAATTTGGTACATATCAATTAAAGAAAGTTCATTTCGGGTGCTTTAAGTTGTGGAGGACCCACCAAAATTTCTTAATGGTGGAGGACCCACCAGAATTATTACATGCTTTCATGTCTCATCTTAATGGTGGAGGACCCACTTCTTCTACTATCCCTTTCTAGAGATAAAGTTGAATAACACCCCTTTCTTTTTTACCATTGATAAATTATTAATGTAATTTAAAAGTTTGATAAATTGGGTTTAATTTTTTTTAAGTCTTAGTTTAAATATGTTATAAATTGGTTTTTTAAAGCTCTTTAAAATAATAAAAGGAAAACTTATATTTTTAATTAAAAATTTGATAGAAGTATTTTGGATTCATAAATTATATATATGAAATATTATATGAAACAATTTTGTTATATTAAAAGTATTTAAATATATTAAATTTATTTATATAATAAAAAATAATTTTATTAATTTAAAATTGTAATTTTTAAATTGTAAATGAGCTGATTTTTGGAGTTGGGACAAGAAGAAACTTCTCTTTGAGACTCTTGTTACATTTGTTATTCTTTATGGATGTGAAATCTGGGGCTGTAGTATCTCTCATGAATCCTGGAGAAAGATATATCAAATACAAAAGAATTTTATAACCTATAATCTCAAAATTAAAGGAAATACGCCCTATCCCATGCTCCTCATAGAAACAAGCCTCTCCCCCATTGAGATCATGGCTATGAATAGATACCTAATGTATAAGAACAAGTTAAACAACATGGAAGACAAGAGGCTACCTAAAATTGCTTCAAAATCAATTCATAACAACCATCGACTCAAGCGAGGATGGCATAAAGACGCCTGATATTGGCTAAACTATTGGGGAATCATGGAAGAAACCATTTTGCAGAATAAAGATACTATTAAAAAAATGTCGAATCAAAATTTAAGGAAAAAATGTGGTGTGATAAAGAGTTAGAGGAAAAAATAAAATTAAGGTATTATAAAGATGTAATCAACCCTAATATAGAAGATCAAAATTATCCATCTATTTTGCCAAGTGTAAAGAAAAAAATAAGTATTGCTAAGATAAGAACAAAATCTCACGAGCTCCATAGTGAAACTGGGCGTTGGTCAATTCCTAAAATGCCATGGGATGAAAGAGTGTGTCACCTTTGTGACACTAATAAGGTTGAAGATGAAAAACACTTTCTCTTAGATTGTCCTGCCTATACCCATATTAGATCTCATTTTCAAAATATTGATCACACTACCAACCTTCCTAACCTCTTAACTCAACAAAAGTATGGTGATCTTGGAAAGCTTCTCTT
>SNQJ01S0028577.1:8941-30073 GCA_010110895.2 Picea sitchensis | reverse complement strand
GCATAAAGTAATGAGAAAGGACGTTGTATACCTTGGAATGATTAGGTGAAATGATAGTATAAGTCAAAATGCAGGTGATGAAGGGTAAAATAATAGCAAAAAGTATGGGCAAAAAGAGTACAATATGTGGTCCTAACAATGACTTTTGGCGCTTCATCTCCTAGGGTTAGGTTTTTGGATGTCTAGGAATTTTTGCATTCCCGTTTATTGTAAAAGGGCCTTCAGAGCCTCATTGTAACCATCTTCTTGCGAATGCGAGTAGCCATCACATCTCTTCTCAGAGATAAGCTGCCACCATTCTAGCGAGTCTTTCACTCTGTATTTTACAGTCTCTGTACATTTCTTTCATTAATAGAAATCGTGTATTACTGTATCTTTGTGTTTACGGTTGCATCTCTGATATATATTTTTTATATTACTGGATATACACTATATCTCTGTGCATTTCTTTATTATATCTCCACTCTCATTTCGTGCCGAAAATAATCTGGATCAATGAGAGTCCAAATATATCCCCCTGTCGAAGATGAATCATCTTGAGTTTTTTCTCTAGATCTAAGAGAATACACCGAGGATAAGGGAGACTTGAAAATTGCAGGAGGAGGGGGGGATGGAAAGCTACTTCAGTAGATGACCCTTTGTGGGAAGTGTAACACACCCGGTCCCTAAGTTCTCTTTTAAGGGGTGGGGTATCACAATTTCACTTTCCTTAACTCTCTCTAGGTTCCCCTTTCTTCAATATTGCAGGTTCTTCCAAACCTGTGGGCTCGTTTCTTTCCCCTTTAAGGGATTTGAGCAATAGGAGCTAGCTTTCCAGAATATCCCTTTCCTTCATACGACCTCAAATTGTACCATAGGCCTAACCAAAAGGTGCTTCACAACTTCGCGTCTTCGCGTATTCTGTTGTGAGTCACTCGACTCTCCCAAATTCCTAAATTTTGAACTAGAGCCTAGTGAGCGCTAGCTCCTTCCCTTATTCTCCACTGATGTGACCTCTAGCTATGACCTAGGGTCCACTTTCAAGCATTTTGGGACTTTGCACTTCGTGAGGTCGACAAACGACCTTCTTGGGATTCACATGTGTCAGATCAACAGTCCACGACCTTCCTTGATCCAATGGTCCAGATCACATCGCGACTTCGGGTTTTGGAGGTTTAGTCGCACCAACGTGTTATTCTCCCATCACGTGAACTATGAACTCACAAATGCGAAGGTCAAGGTGGGTCCCAATAGATCCTTGGATCTACGGTCCAGATTGCATCGCGACTTCGAGTTTTGGACTTCAGAGGATCCGTCCCCTTTACGATGATTACCAACATTCATCGACTTGCAAAGACTGAAGGAGTCGAGGCATTAATGCCTGCGCTCCTTCTTCAAATATAATGGTCGTGAAAGACCTTGGATCCTCCTGAACGGATCTCATCTGTTCATCTTCCAAATGAAAGGATATTTCCTTTTGATACTTGAATCTCTCTATCCTTCCTGAACTTCGTTAGTTATGAAGGACTTAAGAGCTTTGCGCTCTTTCTCTTGAACTTAACACTTATAAGAATTCTTTCGTGCACCCCTTGTGCTCATTCATCAAATCTAGAACTTAAGAGGTTCTCGACCTCTTCCCGCCTCATAGAGACTCTATGCATATCCACTCTACCTCTCCTGAGCTTAAAATACTCCGTCGTCTCGGAGACTCAGGGCAACTGGGAGTGTCGACGTGCACCCGTGAAAATTGTGGCCAAGGTCGATGAACTCATAGTTCGTGGCTATAGCTTAAACCACCATAGGGCTCAAACATTTATGAGTACAAGTCATGTAGAAACCATATACTTTCTTACTTTCCTAATTACACAATCAAGAAGAAATAAAAGGGATACAATATAGCCACTAAGAAATCATGCACATCCCTGAAAACGTTCACAGTATATCCAATTTCATTACACGGTTACATGAGCTCAATTACACAGGGTAAGAGAATAATTATATATTACAAGTTGCAACCATCTAACTAACTGTGGGTGTGTGCCTTTCAACCCAAACGTAGGCTTAGAGGTATTCATTCTTAGCACTCTGGCCACCCCCATGCCAAGCCATGATATCACTAGGGAACTATGCCATCTCTCAGAGACCTTCTCTCTGTCACAATATCCCTGCGAGGTTTATCAGATGCTTCCTCAACATCAAGCTTCCATTCAGGTCCTTTTCTCCGCATAATCTCAGAGATTTCTCTCTCAGTCACGACCTCGAAGAGGTTTACCGGACACTCTCCCAGCATCAATCTCATGGCCGTCTGTTTGTTCTCAGCTGGAGAGAATGCCTCCCACGATCTCTCTTATTTTCCATTTTGTTTTGTATATATCTTACCTTCCTTCCTTAGGAAGGTTTTCGGACCTATTCTATTCCTTTTGTCAGAAGGAAGCTCGGGTCTATAGGTCTCTGTGGTACTTCGGGCTGACAACCCGTGTTTCCATTCATGTGGGTGGTTGATTATTTTACCACCAGTCCTTTCCTTCATTAACTGATTCTTTCCTCTAGATATATCATGGCTCGTACTTCAAGGCTTCACTCCCCAACAGTCAGTTATGGGAAATTTAACAATAATACATTTACATCGTCCACATGCCTTAACATGGTAATCCTATTTTATGATTAATTACAAGTTGGGGGAAACAGGGTGTTACAATTCCCTCCCCCTTAAAGGAACATGGTCCTTGGTGTTCCTTCTCAGAAACACCTATCATGCCTTTCTCATTCAACCACTTCAGAAGTTTTGACCTTCTTTCTTGGTCATGTCCTTTTTTTCAGACCCTTAATCTTCGTCACCTGCTTTCAATAATTCTTGGACAACAAGCACATTAATCACAATTTTATGCGAAAACATCTTACTGTTGTTCAAAATTCAAGAGGAAAATTTCATCATCTAGCACAATACTTATCTGTGAAATTCGTGGGGTTGCATCCACATGACTGTCTTCTTATCCAGGCTAATTGTTTTTCCTTGACATACCCATTATGTGCATGATCCCAATCAATAGTTTACAAGAACTATCAAAGTCTCCTCTTCCTTACGGTCACTCACCCTCCAGGCCTAGGCTCATGCATCCCCTTCTCTGCTATACAATCCCTCAGGTGATCCATATTTCCTTGCCAAGGTTTTCTCACACATGAATAATTCCAGAGACTTTATCGAGCCTTACAGTCGAGGCATCCCTCAGAATTTCTCTGCCAAGGTGTCCCTCTGGCTTGTGTTACCTCAACACAACATCTTCTAGGTGATCATGACTTACCATGGGGTTCTCATGTCTCAACAATGGCCTCTTTTAGGGTTTTCAACTTGACAGCCTTCATCTGTTCTCCCTGGACAAACCTTTTCTTCTCACCTATATCACAGGTATTAAAAATTAATGAGACATCATCATAAATTTTAAATTCAAAATTTTCTTGTAAATCTGTCACCCACAAATTTCCAAATTCCACATTTTGTTTTCATATCTGTTCCGCATAGGAACCAGATTCATAATTATGGGTATTTCCTTCCCATGGTGATTTAGCTCAGCAGTCAATCGATCTTGCTTATGGGCTTACAACACTTCCATATCCAAGAACCTTTTCTCCCTGCAATTCATTCTTTACACAGCCAAACAAACTATTAGTCTCTTATGCATCCATGTGTGTGTGTGTATATATATATATATATATATATATATATATATTCAAAACCATGCATACTTAACAGTTCATCATATCTATATAAACATGAAAAGGGAGTCTCATTACTTTCCTATGCCTCATTTCAACATATAAAACCTTTCAAAACGTAATTCAGAGTTTCAAAGGATTTTAACAAAGGTGCCAATATTCATGGCCACATTCATACCCAATGCACTCTTGCATTGATTTCAAGTTTGTCACATTTTATGACAGGTTCTTGGCCATCGTGTGTTGGAATTTAACCAACCTTTTCATCACATGACTTATTCATTTTCATTAATTCTTACAACAAGACTATACTTCCTACTATAGACCGATCATGATCCCAAATAAGTACACATGAAACTTAAAATTTTTCCCATGAATGCACCCAAGCATTATGCCTTCATTAGTAACCAGGGTGCCAACACGTATGGCCACCCAAATTCGTTTTCCTTCAATGCTTACATAATGTAAGTAAAACATTGGAAGGTCCTCCTTCCTTACTGAAAAATCCATTGTCTTCCCTCTTATGCGACATGCATTCCCTCAATGCATTCTATGCAACGTGATAACTATGAACACCTTGATTCCCATAGAACCATTCCCCGAGACCAAAATCTAATGTAGAGTGTCAAACTCTACCTTCCTTGACTGGCTCAGCTGGACTCCGCTTTCTCTCCACACGATCGAGAACTCTGACCTTAGTTCTATTCTTTCTACCCTTTCAACTCCTGTGTTCGGGTGTTATGACCCTGGCTAAACCCCTTGTCTGCAATTCGATAGTGAGGATATGTCCTCCCCCATATCCAATGGTTGCAAGGGATTGCGGAACCTCAACTAGCTCGTGGTTTAATTCTCCTTCCAATCTTCGCAATGAATATGGGTCGTCTGATCTACGATTGAACCCCGAACTCAAAACAAAACTATATTGAGTTTAATTTACGGGTATAGGTCCTGAAATTAATCCACGTGCATATGCCTTCCCCACAATGAATATGGGTCATCGATCTTATCCCTAGATCGATTCTAAACTACATGATTCCAAATACAACAATCCAGACATAGAAGTATTTGACCAAGAATCTAAATTGAGAGCAGAGCCTCGATTTTCCAAATTCAACCACATAACCCAATCACGATATGTTTTTATGTGGCATTAACATGTGGGTTCCTTGCAGGTCCACCCACCGATCGTTCACAGATCAATGGTTCACAACGTTTGTGGAATCCCCAATGTGTTTTCTCTTTATCGGGGAGTTCAATCTCCGCAATGAATACAGGTCGTCGATCTTATCGAACGACTGGCGTTTGATCTATTAACTCCAGTGGATCTTGAAATCGATATGATGACTGATATCGGTTTCCTTCTATTGAATGACTCGTGTTCACTTCCACTATCATATTCTTGATTAACCTGATTCGATCAGGGTTTTCTCTTGCGATCCTCACGATCTCGATCTGTAGTTGATCAAAGGGATTTCTACGATCTCTTAGTAAAGGTTTTTGACCTTTTGAGTCAACATAGATTATTTGGTTCAGATGCTCCTGCATCATACAATCAGTCTTCACTGCCAAAGGTTCACACCTCCATCATTCGGGTTCTCCTTCCCAAATCATACCCTACTTGGGTATCCATGGCATACAACTGCCCTTTCGAAATTTCGTGCATAACAAGAGACAATAAAAATATTTCGGAAGGGATTCTCACCCAATCTTTTCATACTTGTTCTTAGCTGCTAGTACCCTCTTTCTGGTTTTTACCTTATCAACAGTGCTTTAGGGGGGTTCTTATAGTCCTGTCAACAATATTTTGACTGCAACCTTCCCATGGGCATCCCCTGCTTAAGGCTTCCCATCATTGGTAACTTTCTTCCTCAACAGTTCCAATTTTTTTTTTATACACAACATGCATCATTGGTTGGAATATCAATTAAAATGCATGTATCATCCATTCAAATCCATAAACATCTTCAAAATGTCCTAGCATATCTTTATGCTCTTCATCACATTATCCTCAAAGGTTTTCATGAATGCAATACAGACAGTTCTCAACTGTTTCTGCAGTGATACAATCGTCATCACTATGGTGTCAAAATATTTACCTTTATTAGTAAATCATCTTTCTAATTCCAGAGGAAACATAACACATAACAATAAAGGAGTTAGGGGATATCCCCCTCTTCCCACTCCTTCCACATAGCCTGGGGATTTCAACCTAGCTAAGTTATTTCTAAGGTCTTACTTCCTTTGCTTGATGTGGCTTCAACCAAGCTTATTTGATCAAACATACTCATTTATCCCTTCTCTTTTCCCAGTCGTACTTGTTCTCACAGCTGCTCATCTAAGACCTACAACTCTGTAAGCAATTCAGAGTTATTAGGGTGGACAAGTGTTCCTCCTTTTTCCTCTTCTTGGCTTTTGCAATTTATTCCAGGTTGGGATCTCCTTGCTCTTTTCCTTGAGCAACCTTGGTTAGGCCTCACTCTAACCTTTTTGGATACAACAACATGCTTTAATAGCAATATTTTTGTACATAGTGGGTCATGAACCTGTGCATCCTGCACATTATCATTCGGTTCTCAGAGTGGTTAACATTTAGTTGTTAGTCTTCGTCTTACACAATTTGTTTTAAAATGTAATCCAGGATTCTTATACAGACAAGCTTTGCATCCCATTACCCAAGCTTTCGCAATTATTAGGGTTGTGACTCTGTTCTTCTGACATACTCCTTACACAATTTCCTCACATGGAACTTATTCATCATGAAACTTCCTCATTGCGTATCCATCACTATCTGTGATGGCATCAACCTTGAATTAGCTTCAACTTGTTAATAAGAATTCTTTAAGGAACATAGACATGCATTTCTGACATGCATTCTAGATTATGTATCCACACATATTCTAGTTTTTGTTAACTTACATCCATGATGTACTTAGCCATATTCATAATCCTAAGCCTATATGTAGCTGTCATAGGTATGTTTCACATCCCACATACATATTTACTTTTAAGATCAGTCAACTTATGATTATTCACAATCCTTCTCATGTGATCCTCCAAGGCATAATCATTTGCCTCTTGTCATGACAACAGAGAATCTTTGCTCATTTACTCTTTCATTTATTTATATTAGTATTTCATGAGGAAGTGGATTACATTCCCCTCAAGATATCATTCGAAACAAAACTTTCATGACTCTTCAGAATGGAGTCAACCATGCATCCATGATATTCATTCAATATTGGCAAGCACAATGCTTTCTTCACATTTCACTCATCTAGGCAATCACCTCATGCCTTTAGTATACCTATACTCTTACATCATACATGTGCATCAATTGTATATTTAATATCATTCATACCTAACTGGTATTAAATCAGGCTTCATATCAAGAAGCTTCACAATGCATTAAATCCATGCACTCAAGCATATACACACACAACCCAAACATTCATCATGCAAGCTCATTGCTTGCACTTTTTTCCATGTCATTCACGCACATGGACACACCAGACTTCTATATCCTTCTCCCAAGGATATTCCAATTCATCCTTATGATAAGCCTCATAGGAACACTCAACACTAAGTTTCCTTCTCAGTTGAGAGCTTGCAGTCATTCACACGACATCCACATGGATGTTGAATTAGACATAGTCATAACTATGTTCCCATTTTATATGATAACAACTAGCAAGAAAACCTTCTTGCCTCAACTTCTATAGGACTTACCCATCTCACCTTTCCCCTGGTCATGAGGAGTTATATGTAACGACCCTTGATTATTAAGTATAATTAATTTAATAATATAATCCTAAAAGATTAGTTAAACTATATTTATGTCTTAAAATAACATTTCTAATTGATTATTATTAAATAGTTGTTCAATGATGGTTAACGATTAATTTAATGATTAATTAATTCATTAATTAATAAAGTATTAAATTAATGGTGGATAATAAGATATAATATTAAATTAGGTTACGTATCCCACAAGGGATAACATATTAAATAAATTAGGATAAAGTAATAAAGGAGGGATAAGGGTATTAACGGTGGGAGGATAAGGGGTGATAAAGGAGTTAGGTAGAGAGTTAATGGGGAAGGAGTGTCGGTGAAGGAGGGATAAGGAAGGAAAGGAGTTGGGGGGAGGATCATTCTACGGGGGAGTGGAGAAGGATTTTGGGGAGCTCTGAGTATTGCAGGGAGAGTGAGACTTTGGGAGTTTGGATTGTAGCAGTGCACCGGGGTTGCTGGGGGTTTTGGGCACGGAGGGCTAGGATATCTGTTGATATCCTAGGGCTAGGAGCTAACTAGTCGGCAGGGAGGTCGGTTTTGGGTAGTGTTTCGAGAAGTGGGAAGGGAGCAAGTACCCGGCAAACACAGGTTGATAGCATCAGTTTCAGGTATTTACCAAGATATGCATTGTTTTGTATAAAAAATTGTTAATAAATATTATTATTATGATGAATTTGAATTGCAAATGTGCTAATGAAGTAATTTTTAAATTTTACTGTTGTGTTGTAATTCAATGGTTGTTTAAATTAATTCCGCCATTACATTATATACTACGAGTTTAATATAAAGCAATAATTATACTGCCAAGGATCCTACCTGATCCTATTAGATTCCTTTAAGCCCACAAAGGTATTAACCATTATATAATCAGCCATCATCAGTGCCTAAGGTTCCAACTGCCCATACCTAGAGGAGGTGTTATGAACACCAGGTCATCCGTCCTTTGGGATTCATCTACCCTTGACATAACCCTGCCACCTTTAGCTATCCACATTCAAGTCTTATTATTAATATTAATTAGCATATCCCTACTCCGGTAAGAGTAGTTATCACTTTGACAAAGGGTTAAAGAAATTCTTCTACTGAAAGTCAACAAGAATTCCCAAAATCTCAGGTTCAATCTGCAGTCCTTCTCCTGAAGGAGTAAATGCAGATAACAATACCTCTTTATGTGACTCGTGCATGATCCCAAGCAGACCAACTGTTGTAACCATGCTCTGATACCAATTTGTAACACACCCGACCCCTAAGTGCTCTTTTAAGGGGTGGGGTATCATCATTTTTCTTTCCTTAACTCTCTCTAGGTTCCCCTTTCTTCAATATTGCAGGTTCTTCCAAACCCACGGGTTCTTTCCTTGCGCCTTTGAGGAATTTGAGAAACAGGCGCTAGCTTTCCAGGATAGCCCTTTCCTTCATACGACCTCAGGCTGTGACCACAGGCCTAACCAAAAGGTGCTTCATGACTTCACATCTTCGGGTGTTATGCTATGAGTCACCCAACTCTCCCGACTTCCCGAATTCTGAACTAAAGCCTAGTGAGCACTAGATCCTCCCCTTATTCTCCATTGATGTGGCCTCCAACTATGACCTAGGGCCCACTTTCGAGCATTTTGGGACTTCACACTTCGCGAGGTCAAAAAATGGACTTCTTGGAATTCACGTGTGTAAGATCAACGGTCCACGACCTTCCTCGATCCAATGGTCTAGATCACATCGTGACTTCGGGTTTGAGAGGTTTAGTCACACCAACGTGCGATTCTCTTGTCAGATGAACTCCGAACTCATAGATTCGACGGTCAAGGTGGGTCCCGATAGATCCTTGGATCTACGGTCCGGATCGCATTGCAACTTTGGGTTTCAGACTTCATAGGATCTGTCCCCTTTCTGATGATTACCAACATTCACTGACTTGCGAAGACTGAAGGAGTTGAGGCATTAACGCCTACGCTCCTTCTTCAAATCTAATGGTCGTGACAGACCTTGGATCCTGCCGAACGAATCCCATCCATTCATCTTCCAAACGAAAGGATATTCCCTTTAGATACTTGAATCTAGCTATCCTTCCTGAACTTTGTCAGTTATGAAGGACTTAAGAGATTTGTTCTCTTTCTCCTGAACTTAACACTTAGAAGAATTATTTCGTTCACCCCTTGTGCTCATTCATCAAGTCTAGAACTTAAGAGGTTCTCAACCTTTGCCTGCCTCATAGAGACTCTGTGCATATCCGGACTACCTCTCCTGATATTAATAGACTCCGTCCTCCCAGAGACTCAGGGAAACTGGGAGTGTTGACGTGCACTCTTGAAAACCGTGGCCGAGGTCGACGAACTCACAGTTCATGGCTCTATCTTAAACCACCATAGGGCTCAAGCATGTATGAGTACAAGTCATGTCCGAACCATATAATTTCTTACTTGCCTAATTACACAATCAAGCATAAATAAAAGGGATACAATACAACCATTAAGAAATCATGCACATCCCTAAAAATGGTCACAGTATATCCAATTTCATTACATAGTTACAACTCAATTACATAGGGTAGGAGAAAACTTATCTATTACAAGTTGCAGCCATCTAACTAACTGTGGGTGTGTGCCTTCCCACCAAACCATAAGCTCAGAGGCATTCATTCTTAGCACTCTTGCCACCCCCGTTCCAGGCCATGATATCACTAGGGAACTATGCCATCTCTCAGAGACCTTCTCTCTGTCACAGTATCCCTGTGAGGTTTATCAGATGCTTCGTCAACATCAAGCTCATGTTCAGGTCCTTTTCTCTGCATACTCTCAGATTTTTCTCTCTTTTTCACGGCCTCAACAAGGTTTATCAGACACTCTCCCAGCATCAAGTTCATGGCCCTTTGTTCATTCTCAGCTGGAGAGCTCCCCTCCCGCGATCTCTCCTCTTCTTTTGATTTTTTTTTTGTATATATATTACCTTCCTTCCTTAGGAATGTTTTCCAACCTATCTTGTTCCTTATATCCGAAGGAAGCTCGGGTCTGTAGGTCTTTGTGGTACTTCGGGCTGACAACCCATGTTTCCATTCATGGGGGTGGTTGATTATTCAACCACCAGTCCTTTCCTTCATTAACTGATTTTTTCCTCTAGAGATATCATGGCTTGTACTTCAAGGCTTCACCCCCCAACAGTTAGTTATGGGCAATTTAACAATAATACATTTACATCGTCCACATGCCTTAGCATGGTAATCCTATTTTATGATTAATTACAAGCTGGGGGAAACATGGTGTTACAGGAAGGGGATAGCAAACAGGGAGAGGGATAGGAAGGGGAGGCTCCCAACAGAGATGGGGGAAGGGAGGTTGACAAATCCTAATTCTTATGGGAGCATACGGGTAGAGGGAGAGGTAGAAGGAGGCGTGGAGGGGGGAGAAACCAAAGCATGGGGTATATCTTCCCTGAGACACGTCGAAGGAAAATATTGGACACTAGTTTCTATAGGTGGGGAGAAGGTGTGAGGGGCCTCCTTAGATTTGAAAGAAGAATATGTAAGCAATGAGACCATAGGAACATAATATATCTTACCAGAGAGCAATTCAACATTTGTTGTTTCTTCTTTAGTTTCAACAATGGAGTCCTTGACTACCACCTTTACATTGATTGAACTAGAGCTGGGGAAGGCAAGAACTACTGCTTCACAACCACCAGAAGAATTGTTTACCAATATTTTCTTAACTTTATTCTGCATGGAGCGAGGCTTGCTACACTGGTGTTGAATATGCCTAACACTATGGAAAATAAAACAACGGAAAGACAACTTCCAATAGTCTATCTTCCATGTCCACTTCTTTTCACCGATGAGTATAACCAATTCCTCTAACAACCCATCATGTAAATCAACTTCCATAAGGATCCATGCCCATCTTCGATTTGGTCTCTTTTTCGAGGAAGGATATAACCCATAAAAGCATAAAATCTTGTCGCCAAGGGTTTTGAGGGAGAGCACGTTCCAAAAATAAACTGAGAGGCCTGGAGAATGGGCCAAACCTTCTGTAATGCTATTGGAGCTCTAGCTAGGTTGAATTCGATGCCCCACGCCTGCAAAATCATCCTAGAAGGACCCCAACACTAGTCTCTCTCCAAGATGTGCCCAATGTATTCAACAGTGAGAAAGATAAATCAAACCCAACCTCAGACCATAACAAAGAAAACTGATGAATAGCCCAAGAATAAACTCCAATTGTTTAAAACCCATTTCCTGAGAGTGGAAGGCCACACTACCTTCCCACTAAAGAGACTAACTAAAGTATTCCCCATTATGTTTAGGATTTCTTCCAAACTTACATCCTTACCAACTACCATAGATACATTGTCTTTCCGTTTTGTGATACACTTCTTTGAACCTCTGGGTTCCTTCGACTCCTGTGCTACCACCTTACCAGACATTTCTAGGAAACCAGCGAAATAGGAGGTGGGAAGATAGAAATATACAGAGGGGGAGAGTGAACGGAATAAGAAGAGGGAGGGAGAGAATGAGGAGAAAGGATAGGGGAGAGAGGGATACCATGAACCAAAAGGGGGAAAGTTCACATATCGAGGGGGAATTAAGGTCGCCACAAGAGGAGCTCGAGGGGAGAAACCTTGATAGAGACTCTAAATCTAGATCCATGTGAGAGAAAGAGTCCCAAAGGTCAAACTTATCATTAGATCTACCACCTATCCTAATCGAAGGAGGAGAGTGCTACAATTGCTCTGTACGTTGGCTCCACTCGCTAGCAATAAATTCTAGACCTAACAAGAAGACGTCTTTCGTATCTCTAGGATCAACACCATAGTCGATGACCTCCGTCTCCATAAATACCTCCAGAGACTCGGACATCGAGGACCACACCACTGATGTTTGAGAAGAAACCAAGGACTGGAAAACATCTAGACCTCCAAGGTGCGTGAAAACCCTAAAAGTTGATGTTGAGAAAGGGGAGAGGTTGCCGGTCGAGAGACTCGAGGACTAAAAAAACCTACAAAGCTCCCAAATCCTCTCTCTCTATATTCTTCAACTTTATTACACAACTTAATTTCATTTATAACTTTAACTTTTAATATATTAAAACCTCCATATCACTTCTATGTGAGTTTTATCAAAACAAATAAACTATTTATCAAATAAATTAACTAATCCTACTTCTATGTGAGTTTTATCAAAACAAATAAACTAACTAATCCTTTTTAATATATTGACACCTCCCATATCACTTCTATGTGAGTTATATCAAACAAATAAACTATTTATCAAATAAATTAAAACAAATAAACTAATTAATCCTACTTCTATGTGAGTTTTATCAAAACAAATAAACTAACTAATCCTTTTTAATATAGTGACACCTCCAATGTCACTTCTATATGAGTTTTATCAAAACAAATAAACTATTTATCAAATAAATTAAAACAAGTAAAATAACTCATCCTTTTTAATATATTGACATCTCCATGTCAATTCTATGTGAGTTTTATCTCCATGTCAATTTACTTATAGAGTCATAAAGAACTTAGAGCGCCATAAAATCTTTAGCATTTTCTAGTTGAATGCTCTTTCAAAGGTATGTTTGAGATAGACGACGTTGCAATCGGATGAGAAATATGGAAGTCCAATTCATTATTTTATAAATAATTTATTAAATATAAATAATAATATAATATTGTGTAAATATTTTTTATATACTATTTAAATAAAAAAAATTAAATATAGTTATATATAGAATTTATAGAATTTAAATATTTTAAAATAAGATATATTATAAGTATACATTTATCATTTTGTTAAAAACAATTATATATATATATGTGTGTTTTTTTAATGCTAAGAAAGAGATTTATATTGTGGGAAAATCTATATACCTTTACAATACACTAGGTTTAAAATCATTATTTTATAAATAGTTTATTAAATATAAATAATAATATAATATTGTGTAAATATTTTTTATATATCATTTAAATTAAAAAATTTAAATATGGTTATATATAGAATTTAAATATTTCAAAATAAGATATATTATAAATATACATTTATCATTTTGTAAAAAACAATGTTATATATATATATATATATATGTATGAGTACATTCATGGGTGTTTAATGCTTGTCAAAACTGAAATAGATTTATATTGTGGGAAAATCTATATACCTTTGCAATACACTAGGTTCAAAAAAAAATTGAAAAAGAAAAAGATATATTAACTATGAGATGCTTTGGCTTGATCAGATTGGCTCAGACTTTCACAGACCTTAGACCTTAGCGTCACCCTTTATGTCTTCTCCAAGTGCATCATCCACAATAATTGGGTTGAGATCCCAAAGTTCTAACCACTTTGACTATATCCACATCCTTAGCTAGATCTCAATCTGTCACCTTGAAGTTGATCCCAAAATCCACCCGACATAAGATAGTAAACTTCCTTTCCAGTCATTTGATCCTATCTAAGGATTCTGTGTGCTTATGCTCCTTATCTTCCATGGAAAACACAATGAGGGTTTTTTCTAACCAATAGAATTCCATTGCTTCGAATACTTTAGTGTCTCTAGATCTTGAGAATCCTGGGTCTGAAACCCACTCTTGGAATTCTTTCTTTATTTGATGCTTTGCAGTTTACGACCATTTATGTAATGCTTGATTCACAAGCTCCTCCAGCCTTTTTTGAGTTTTCAAGGATGTACTGTTATTGCACAACTTCCTAGGCTCTTCTGCGACCATGTCTATCTTTGTCTGTTCAAACCAAAAGTTTGTCCTCCTGGTGAGAGGGGGCTTAGATGGGCATCTCCTCTAGGCCCCACATGCACTAGAATTTGAAAATCCTATAACCACCTTGTCTTCCATCATAATCTCAAAGGAGAGAATGCGAGAAGGAGGTGAACCTGGAAGATGAAAGGCCTTACCCCTTATGCTTATGACCATAGGAAAAGACTTGCAACTGGAGCTGGGACACAACTAGGGTTGTAAGAAGGGAAAAAATCGGGCTAGGAGAATGGAAAAATCTCAGAGAGTCAAGGAGAGTCGAAAATACTCCTGAAACAAAAAGTACACATCGATGCTTGAAAGAACAACCCCACTCAAGCCACATTGTCAACACCATGAACACCATGAACCCTCATGTTTGAAAAATTAGACAGTATTATACAATACTTGATAGACGAGCAATATCCAACCTGCTACACAACATTGAATGCTATTGCAAATGGATTATAAGTGATCCAATTTAAATAGTAAATGACTAACTATAATCCACTATTCAAATCTGAGAACTTATGATACACTGCCCAACATTCAATACTGCACAATAAACTCGATATTGTCCAACGTGCTTGGCACATCATCTTTGTTGGTATTTTTCACACCGTCCGATATAAATGCTCGTTTTATACATTGTGGCACCGTCCTGGTATGTGTCGATAAATTAAGGTATCACGACATGTCAATAAAGTGATTAGATATTTAATACATGTGTTGAATCAATAAAGTGTTTAGATATTTAATACACCACGTTCTACGGTTCTCCTCCCTTAATCTATTCAATTCTGGCTTGGTTCTGCTTTCCACTTTACTTTCACGTGATTTAATACAATTCAATGACGGAGAAAATTATGCACCAGCAGAACTCCAAATGAGAATGGAGCTGTAAGTAAAGAGTGAAAGCCATTCTAATTTGCCAATAAATGGAAAACATATATTTGACACCAGTTTGCAATTGTTGTTGCAGTGGCACTTCCAACGACTCCAAAATTTTCTATTCAGCGGTTTTTGAAGAAGAGAAATGAGAGACTCTACGGAGGAAAGGCTCCTTACTCTCCCCGCTGCAAAACTGATTGATGTTTAGCCTCCATGTCTTCATATCAAAATTATCAAATACCATCTGTCATGTTGTTACATGCTATACCATTTGGAGGTTTTCGGTAGAATTTTTAATGGATTGTTAAAGTTAAAAGTTTTGATGTNCGCTGCAAAACTGATTGATGTTTAGCCTCCATGTCTTCATATCAAAATTATCAAATACCATCTGTCATGTTGTTACATGCTATACCATTTGGAGGTTTTCGGTAGAATTTTTAATGGATTGTTAAAGTTAAAAGTTTTGATGTTGGAAATTGTAATATGAAATTATTTGTATTTGATTGGCACTGCAAACATTTCATTGAGTTCAATGAATAAAGGAAAGCAATCAGGACTCATTCTTTGATTGAAAGAAGTCTTTATCAGTTGCTGAATATTTCTTAGATAACATATTAAATTTTCCCGTTCAAATGCAATGGGTTTAAAAAATTATTTATAAAATTTGTAAAATTGTAAGAATATTTTTTTATAGCGAACTTTTGTCAAAGAGTTTTGATGTCAGTATTAATGTATGCAAATGTTACATAAAGCTCTTGGGTTTAAATAAAAATGAAACCTTAATATTTATTTATAAAATTTGTAAAATTACAAGATCTCATTATTAAATGGGTGAGTATTTATTAACATTATCTCTGAACGTTTTCTCTATTTGATATGGTGTAAATGCTTTTTGTAAATGGGACTCAGTCATATTATTATCTTAATTCTGGTTTTACTAAATTCATATAAGGATCAAATATTTAGAGGTTTAAACTCTTTCTTTTACACTTTAAAACATACAATTTACATATACAATTTTTATTTACAATTTACACATCAACCTAACACTTAATTGTGGAATGGACCTTTCAAATACAACATACCAAATAACTTGCAATTTTATTTTACATATACTGTGACTATTAAAAACATGGCTCAATTGAATTGAAAATGCATACATAACGAAAATGTTAACAGAGGAAAGTTGCCATAAAATAAAATAACAAAAACATAAAAACATAACACACTACATTTATGTATTATTTTACAGATCTTATTAGTTCATGCCATGGGACTATAGCAATGAATTTACTTTTGAAGTGACATTGATGTGACATTAATTTGCCTTTTACCATAAATTTGTGTTTAGAATGAAATGTTTAACATAGGAAAACAATTTTGTTTTTTTGATATAATAAAAAATATTTGTGTTTTTCATTTCTAATTGGTTGATAGAATTGAAGTGTTATTGCTCCCTTCAAGTCTTTCAATATGTAAAATTAATTACATAATCAATGAATTTCACTAATCACGGCATCTAAATATAAAAAGTTGTACTATGCATTTATTATTATGCATTATTACATTTATATTATATTTATTATCTAATATATTATTTATTATTATATTTATATTATATTTATAATGTATTTATAATATTTATATTATATTTATGAATATTATAGTTCCATTCAGCTTAGTTTCATTATACATTTTGAATAACAAACAACCCTCAATTATTATCTTTTGACAAAAATATTCATTACTTGTGCATTTAGTTATATTAAGTTTCATGTTCAACATGCATTTCCCAACTATATAATTATTTTCATAATTTTTTTACCTTTTATGTTATGTGTTGTGTAAATTATATGCTATAATAATAATAATAATTTAATTTTTTTGTGTGTGTTAATATGCTATATTAATAATAATAATAATTTAATTCTTTTCTATGTGTTAATACTGATAAGACTAAGGTCATGATTATTAAATCGAATAAGATCCCTTATGATACCTTTGTATATGACAACAACAACTTGGAGGAAGTGTCTTCATATAAATATCTTGGAATTGATATTCACCACAAGCTCAATTGGAATTATAGCATTGAGAAAATGATTATTGGGGGATGGAAAGCTTATTGTGGGCTTGAAAACAATTGTAAATCAGCTGATCTTTGGAGTTGTGATAAGAAGAAACTCCTCTTTGAGACTCTTGCTACACCTGTTATTCTTTATGGATGTGAAGTCTGGGGCGGTAGTATCTCTCGTGAATCCTAGAGAAAGATAGAGCAAATACAAAAGAATTTTATAACCTATAATCTCAAAATTAAAGAAAATACGCCCTATCCCATCCTCCTCGTAGAAACAAGGCTCTCCCCCATTGAGAGCATGGCTATGACTAGATACCTAGTGTACAATAACAAGTTAAACAACATGGAAGACAAGAGGCTACCTAAAATTGCTTCAAAATCAAGTCATAACCACCATCGACTCAAGCGAGGATGGCATAAAGACGCCCAGTCTTGTCTAAGCTATTGGGGAATCATGGAAGAAACCATTTTGTAGAATAAATATACTATTAAAAAAAATGTCAAATCAAAATTTAAAGAAAAAATGCGGTGTGATAAAGAGTTAGAGGAAAAAAGAAAATTAAGGTATTATAAAGATATAATCAACCATAATCTAAAAGATCAAAATTATTTATCTGTTTTGCCAAGTGTAAAGAAAAAAATAAGCATTGCTAAGATAAGAACAAATTCTCACAAGCTCCATAGTGAAACTGGGCGTTGGTCAATTCCTAAAATGCCATGGGATGAAAGAGTGTGCCACCTTTGTGACACTAAGAAGGTTGAAGATGAAAACCACTTTCTCTTAGATTGTCCAACCTATACCCAAATAAGATCTCATTTTCAAAATATTGATCACACTACCAACCTTCCTAACCTCTTAATTCAACAAAAATATGGTGATCTTGGAAAGCTTCTCTTGATGCTTTTCGAGCACAGAAACAAAATTCTAAAGAATCACAAGTAATCCCTTACCCTCTTAAGGTCCGATAGACCAATCAAGTCTTAGTGGACGATAATCATCATTATCATCATTATCATGTTATACTAATAATACTAATTTAATTTTAAGATCAAGGTCAAGTTATAAATTGGTGTATGAGACCCTTTCAGAATTTGAATTTGTAAATTCCAACATATATTCTTAATTATTAGACCCACTCAAATTTAGGTTGTGTTTTTCATAATCTTAATAAAATCTAAATAAAATTTAGGTTGTATTTTTCATAATCTTAATAAAATCTAAATAAAAATAAGTTTGTTTAACAATTTATTATGATTAAGATTTGCTTATCGATACTAATTTGTTTATTTAACTTAAATTATAGTATATTTAATCTAAATATACTTAATCAAAAAATTTAATCTTATTGATATTAAATTTTTTAAATAATTTACTAAATTATCAAATACTTAACATCATCTATAATTATACTAAATTACTTAAACATTCTATTAAATTATTCAAAAAATTAATGATATTTAATAAAAATTAATTAAATTAATCTTTAAATTTATAATTGTTTTATTATATATTACTATAATTAAAAATAATTGGCATTGGAAATGTTGGGAGATGAGTAGGTCCCAACATTAGCACCCAACTCCTTCTTAGTTTAATCATTTAACAACTCTCAATTTGCTATATAAGAAGTGGCAAAGTGTTCACGCAGATTCGTGCACACGAGCTGTGTTCAACATCCAGATAAGTTTGGTCATGTTATGTGTAGTCGACTGCCATTAGTTATAATTTATAGGAATTAGCGTAGCAGCTTGTTATCTATGATTTACCATATTTTCTTCTGCAACTAGTTTACTCCATGTCATAACCTCAACAGAGTCTTCTCTTGCCCATTATGTTTTTAGCATAATCGATTTAGTAGTTATATATATAGGAGCGCAGTGGAATCCCATTGTTGTAGTCTGCAGATTGTTAAATCGTTGCCCCCATTCTGTAACCAAAATCCCTGGCCATCGATGTCTACTGGGATGGCTTGTTTTGCTTTGGATCTCGTGCGCTCGTTCTTTGACAGGCATGTCGCTCGAGATTTTCAAAAAATTGACGGCTGTTGTCCTTGGTCAGCCTGCGGTTGTATCTGGTTCTAAAGATACACAACAATATGCAACAAAATATGTGGAGGATCCCTAATGCGTAGTTGGAATGAGTGAAAGGTAATTGGCATCCATCATGACATACATACTTCAATCATTCTAGTACCTGAAGTGGATCTCTAATTGTTGACGTTTGTGTCCTTCATGAATGAGTAGATTAGATATCGTCCATAATAAGGGTTTCATTGAAAGTTCGAATGATAAATGCTCTGTTTTCTGCAATGTCATTCTATTCACCATGGCTAAACTTTATATCAGGATAAAACTATTTTAACTACAAGAATGATCAGATAAGTGGAAGTGTGCTTAATTTAAGTTTCAAGGTTAGGATGGATGTACGCTGGAATGGATTGTAGAGCCTTGTCTTTTTTAAGGAAATTACACCTTATCTCCACTTGGGGTGTAGGGCCGTCACCCCAAGAGTTAGTTGTGTAGTTTAACTATACTTCACTTAATATAGATTCTAGTTTTATATGGTTTGATGTAACCGACTAAGTAGAGTCGTTTCCTATATAATGATGTAATCAGTCTTCATTGAATAATATAGATTGTGAGCGTAGTCTCACCCGTGTGTTGGTTTTCCTAATTTTAAGTTGGTATCAGAGTGATTGGAGATCCAATTTGAGTAGGGGCATCGAGTGCTTCCCATGCAGTGTGAGAGGAGTGTCAATCTCTCTCCAACTTACGAGATTAAAAAAATCGGAGGAAGTGCGCTCCATTTGTATGCGTCTAGGAGCGCTAGGGCACCAGTGCTCGCACACCCACTCTCGCCCAGTGCTGCTAGCACCCCCTGCCATATCGAGGAAGCGCTAATGCTCCTCTTTGCCAGTTCAAGGAGTGTCGACAATTCCTTTGAAAAACGTGAGTTTGGAAAGGCGTCAATTTGAGGTTCGCATGAGCTCGTGGGAAGCTTCACTCCATGTGGTTGAGCCGCCAAGTGCCTTTCGTGGTCAGATCGAACACAAAACAATCCAACAGTCAAAATTCCTAGGCACCGAGTGAATGTAAGGATCTTTTTCCTTTCGTTGGAGATTAAAGATCGCTATAGATCGTTGTTCGAGCTGGCCGTTTTTCTTTGAAGCGTGAGGACTGGAAAAAGGCCGATCCACCATTCAAGAACTAAGTCATTTCTTTGGAAAGCATGCATTTTTCATGAAGCATGAGTTTAGTTGAGGTTTGTGTGAATGAAATTGAGGATTGCGTGAGTTTTTTTTTTTTTTTTTTTGAGTATTCACTACTACATATGGGCGGATTATTCCACGAAAATTTTCCATGCTTCCACTAGTTTCATCATTTTTTTAAACAGGGTGGGATTTTTGTCGATATTGCCACGAAAGTTCGTTGCAATATCCACGAAAATCTTATTTTAACCTAGTCTTGATTTCCATCGCTATAGAAATGAACTTTCATGGCAATAGTGACGAAAAGTTTGCTTATCTCATTGGTCGATGTTAACGCCTAGTTGACTATTTTATCTATATATACGTGACTTTAAGAGACTTTACAACACAATTGCTATAGTTGCGACACTGTTCTTGTCTTTTGTTTGAGATGTTTATTTTTTCCGTCACCCACCGGTTGAACAAATCCAATTCTCGATCTACATAACTCAGATTTTGAACTTGCAAGGTTAGTATGTTATTTTTTTATTGATGTACTCATTTAACTTGTAATTTTTTTCTCAAATGTCCTAATTGCATTTAGCTTATTTTTTCCTTGATAATATATTATAATATGTGTAGTACCATATTTCATGTCTTTGGTTTCTGGATCTAGTTAGTATATTCTATGGAAAAGGGTATGTGGATTCCATAATATTCTAGGTTTATGGAATCCACATACCCTTTTCCC
>SNQJ01S0028576.1:31777-50897 GCA_010110895.2 Picea sitchensis | reverse complement strand
ACCCAATTGCACATTCCCATTGTCCCAACCCTTTAGCCATCCTTGTGCAAAGAGAGATACAAAGCAAAGAAGTTGGAGGACATTTGAAGAGGAGCCTAGGATCAGGTTCGCGGAGCAGTGGTCGGTCTCGACATTGTAAGTTGATTCATTAAAGTTAATAATAAAGAGATGTTGTTCCTGTCCCACTATATGATTTCTTCATAGTTTAACAAATATATGTTTGAATCTCTAACCCATTAATTTGTAGAACAAATGCATGTAGAGTTTGTTGTTTGTTTTGTACACAAGTCAGTCTTGAGAGGACAGCTGCCAACAAGCGATCAAGCGTGAAGAAGGATCGACATCGAACGTCTGGAACAAGGTATGTTCGTGTAACCATGTATTTGCTTGAAAGAAATGGGAATTAAGTCTGGGACGATGGTAGAAAGTAGGATTCTTTCGGTCTTATATGCATGCATAATATAACCCTAAATGCTAGTTCGTAGGGGGATTTCCCACCACAACAATAATATTGTTAATATCATATGATTAGGGTTAGGATACATAATATTGTTAATAAATGTAAATTTAGGATTTATAAGATTAGGATTAGGGTATATAGAACTTAATTAATAATATATATAGTGACAAGTTTAGAGTTAGGGTTAAAGGTCTATAGTCATAGTCTGACTCGTGGTTATTTAAAAGTCAAATTTTCGTTTTTTTATTTTTTTATTTCAAATCATTTATAAATTAAAATATTAATATTTTTTTAATTTTAGAAATTAAATGAATTTTTCAAAAATAATAAATTATGATTATTTCAAAAAAAATTAAAAGTAATTGATTATATACTTTTGAGAATATTGACAAAGATTTTAATCATTATTCATCTCAAACACAAAGATAGATTGTATTGGTGAAAAGAATGATCGTTTTGATTAAAAGAAATTTAGAAAATAAAATAACGTTTAAGTTTATATTAAAGAATTAATTTAAAGTTTGTATATATTAATAATAAATTAAGTAAATTGGTAAAATTTTAAAATTGTGTCTATTATAGTGAATTATTTAAAAAATCCAAAAATTACATATTATTGAAAGTTAAAACCATTAATAAATGGTTTACAAATTTTAGTATATTTAGTTTAAATAATTTGAACATTAAATTAATTCATGGTTTAAAGTATTTTAATATTCTATTTAGCTTTAAATAATTTGCATGTTTTTTTTTTGAAATGGGTTCAAAGTGAATTTTTTTCTCTTTGTTAAGTATATAGATGATGTATAATTTAGTATAGAGGAGATATTCATGTAACACAATGCATTAAAATAATAATAATAAATAAATAATAAATAATAAATAATAATAATAATATTTTATGTCAGCTATATATATATATATATCATACTTTTGTATATGACAACAATAACTTGGAGGAAGTGACTTCATACAAATATCTTGGAATTGATATTCTCCATAAGCTCAATTGGAATTATAGCATTGTGAAAAGGATTATTGGGGAATGGAAAGTTTATTATGGGCTTGAAAACAATTGTAAATCAGTGGATCTTTGGAGTTGGGATTTTGGGACTATAGTATCTCTAGTGAATCTTGGAGAAAGATAGAGCAAATACAAAAGAATTTTATAACCTATAATCTCAAAATTAAAGGAAATACACCCTATCCCATCCTCCTCTTAGAAACAAGTCTCTCCCCCACTCTCTCCCCCATTGAGAGCATGGTTATGACTAGATACCTAATGTATAAGAACAAGTTAAACAACATGGAAGACATGAATCACAGACTCTCACAATTAAACAAAAAGCATAAATAAAGCAAGCATTATTTAGACTTTTGAACATGAATCTTGGCCCCTCACATTTAAACAAAAACAATCTCATGCCTAATTAATTGTATAAGTGAAACATACAATCCCATGCCTGATAATAAATAAAATGGAGTGAATACAGAAAGTAGAGATTTTGTCCAAATTTACATAGTTGAACCAAAAAAACCAAAAGATAGAACGTTTAACCAACAATTACATATAAAAGTTAAATCACCTACATTCACCATGCTAAATTTCTAATAATTGACAAAGAACGTGGCTTTATTACAAACTTTAATTGCACGCGCTACCTACACAAATATATAGAAACTTAAGGCAGGTACGACCCATAAGGCGTGGCGGAGCTAGGTGGTTGACCGCCATTGCCATTTTCGTTCTTAGTACTCACCAGGCGGCGAACCATATCTGCTATAATCGTTCCAGAATAGTACTTGCCATCACCACCTCTACCAGAACCCAAACGTCGGTAGCCACTCTCAGCTTCACCGTAGCTGGCACCGTTGCCTAAATCGGTGGGGGAAGCCTCGTTGTGGCCATATACATGGCCAGTACAGAGAAATAGACTCAAAACAAGGACAAATATGCAAAGAAATTTAGTCATGTTGGTTGCCATTATCTACGATATTGAGCCTCGGGAAGAGCTAGATTAGGCATTGAGTGCCTAATCTAAGAAAGGGATTTAATCTAAGAAAGTAAATTTCAACACTATCCTATATTTGTAGCATGTGGGCATGTATGGGCCCGTTACAATCTTAAGATGTGTTTGAAAAAATAAACTAAGAGGAGTCCCAAGGGGGTTGTTGTCCTCTCCTAAATATTTTGTCTTTTTTAAGGGAGATGAAATTCTCCTTCAACCCCTTTCTAATTCTCAAGATCATTTTGGGGCGCGAGAGAAGAGAATACTCAATGATTGATATCCAATTTATGGTCCCAATGCAAGTTTTATATGTGATTTACAATGATTCCAACTTAAACTTTAGTCGAAGCAAGCCATCCATGTGGCAACATGAAAGAAAAAGAGGAAAAATAATGATTTTTAACCCCCTAAATGCCTACGTTTTGACTATTCCCTTTATATGGAGAGGGAATGTAAGTGTGGTGCAAATTACAATATGCATGAAATCAATTCTAAGAAGGCTATGGACCTTCCATGGATCACAAAAAGATTACAATGTGCGTTTTTCCTCACAGGTGCGTGGGCCTCAGAATAGACGAAGGTGCACTGAGTGCCAATGCGCAAACTGAAAGTGATTTATGGGCACAGGTGGATAGAAGGCGTTGAGCGATATAGTGGTTTTGGCGCACGTGTGTTGAAGATGCGCCTGTGGGTTAAAACATGCATGCACTTCCTGTTACACAGAAAATTTCAGATGAAATTCTCTCTGCTCAGCTTTGAACTTGGCTTTTACCGAGTCGGCTTGGGTTGGTTATGATCCCTGCAAGTTAAAGAAATAAAAATAAGAACTAAAATAACCCAAATGGGGTAGGAAATTGATACCTTTCCCCAGTGGAGTCACCAATTGCACCTCTTTTTTCACCTAAATGAACAAAATAGGAGTGCTTACAAGCCCAGTTGGATCAGCTAGGCAAGACAGCAGTAGAGGAAAGAGTTAGAAGTGTAAAACATAAAATATAAGCAAAGAATTAAACTAAGAATGATAAAAACAATTAAACTATAGAGCATAAGGACATAAGAACAAGAAACAAACAAGACTCATGCCACAAATGGAAACGATTGTATTAGTGGAAAGAAAACACCAAAGAGAAAGGGAGACTTTGGGTCCCCTCTTCCTCCAAGGGAGGGCTCTTAGACCCCCAATTACTTAGCTCTTCTTACAAATGAGGAACTATAATAAAATGGTGAAGAGAATCCAAAGCACATTCAATCTAGAGGTCATATGAATGGCTACGTGAAATGGTGCTAACATGCTCTTGATGAGGAAAGAGGATCCTCCAAGAGAATATCAGCAGCATAACAATACAAATGAATTCCTTGAAAATATAGTGCACCCATGGCCTCCTTTTATAGCATAGCTTTGAGGCATTTTTCAACCATATTTTAGTGTGAACAAGGGGCCTTTTAGGGCACCCTTAGGTCTTTGACCAGACACACAGCCGGATTCAGCCGAGATTTGGATGTCAAATCGATTTGGAAGCTGAACCAGAAGTGGGTGGGAGGCCGACCAATATCATAAATGCGTCGTTTTGAGGGATGCATGGTTTTTTTCATCCACAGTCGCACATCATGCGCATGTGCGCTTTTTCCTGCGTTTCTGAATGGCGCATGTGTGCGCGCTCCCTGTGTAGTCTTGGTGCATGTTGATTTTATTGTTGATTGTATAGTTTTGGGCCTTTTGGAAATACATTTTTGGTCAGTGGGTGAACTAATAGTTGTTTGGAGATGTTGGATTCCTGTAACCATTTGTGGACAAAATTTCGGTGATAACAGCATGGAAGGTATTGGTGAACTTCGAAAATGCTTGGCCCCTCTCTCGTTGCATTGTGGTCCATCTCATATACTGGTCCTCATAGTTGCCAACATGGTAATATTATTCCTTTACCACGTCCACACAAAAATCCCAAGTGGGATCTGCCCCATATATTTCATACTCTTATGTGGAACTTTGCTCCCAGTAAGTTTCCCACCAATGTTTTACATGGGGGAGAGCTTTAAGGAGTGTGAAGGTAATATTTTCCCTATCGGAAAATTGGTGAACATAGAAATAACCTTCTAGCAGATTTAACCATTTGTCTGGGGCATCCGCATCTATTTGACCTTCAAATACGGGAATATCAAAATTAACTTGTACCTTGGAAGGAGAGGTGCTTCCAAAGTGGTTGTTTGATGAAGATGCACCTGTTGCTATCGACAGTCATTGAAGGATGTTGGAAAAATTCTTCATCATTTCATCCCTTTGTCGTGTGAGAACTTTCTCAAGCAACAGATTGATAGAATCAACTGCTCTGTCATTTTTATTTTCTTCCGCCATGGAGGGGTTCTTGGGTGTGTGAGATAGGTTTTCTTCAAGAGACACAAGCTCAAGACCCAACTTGATATACTCAGACCTCATCGGGGACAGGTACTGAAAAAAAAAATGATCAAGAGCAGTCTGCTCTGATACCATTGATCCAGATTATTTTTGGCATGAAATGAAAGTGGAGATATAATAAAGAAATGTACAAAGATATCTCGGATGTCCAATAATATGACAAAAATGTATCATATATGGAACAATGAATACATAGATACAGTAATACACAATTTTCTATTAAAGAGTGAAAATGTACAAACACTGTAAAAATACAGAGTGAAAGACTCGCTAGAATGGTGGAAGCTTATCTCTAAGAAGAGATGTGACGGCTACTCGCATTTGCAAGAAGATGATTTTTACAATGAGGATCCAAAGGAATTTTTATCATAAATAAATTCCAAAACCCTAACCCCGGAAGATGAAAATCCAACAGTTTTGTGGACCCCGTTTTGGGTAGTTTGGTGTATCAACTTCTGAGGGGCATAACTTTGGCATACGATCTTCATTTGGGGCGCACGATAGCTCGTTTGAAAGGTGTCGTCGAGGATATTAATTTAGGGGGATAAATCAGAGACTTTGGCTATCATTGATAAGCTCTATCCCAAGAAACCTTCATGTAGGCCCTCAAAATGGCCCCTGAAGTTAAAAACTGCTAAAAATAGTAAATTACCAAAATTGCCAGAAAATTGTTTTGAGCCAGTTGGAAAAAGTGGGTGGCCACCGATATCCACCTGGATCACAAGCATTCATAGATAAGATTCTAATAGAAGCACCTTCTTCTATTATAGTATTAGGAATATTCCTATCACAAACCTACACCATGATTTGGAAAGGCACGTAAGAAGGAAGACGAGGTTATGTCAAATGATTCCAATTAATAGAAATCATCTGATTTCTTGAAGGGGGTGCCATCGATATGATAGGAGTGCCCCCTTGTTCTGATGAATCAGTATTAATGAGGTATACCTAAGCGACATCCTCACTCTTTGAATAAGGAGTGGGATCGACCGATGACAAAATCGGATTGACCACTTTGGTTTCCCTCTTCAAGGGAGTTGTGGGATCGATCGATGATGGAAATAGATCGACCACTTTGGCACTGTTCAGATGAGGGGTGGGGTTGATCGATGACATAACTGGATCAAATACTTGGGTTAGTGGTTCAACCGATGATGAAACCATATTGACCAACTGATCAACCAGACTGAGTGGGGATGGAACCAGATTGACCAGTCCATCAACTAATGATGCGCTGGGAGAGATCTTATCATGATAACCAGTTGGAAGTTGAATATTTTCCAAAAGATAAAAAGCCTCGTCCATACGAGGGAAAAGGTGAGAGTAATGATCACCTTCCCATAACATACAAGGAAATTTGACAGTTCTATTCTTCCTACAAATATTAACACCACTAGTTGATAGGGTATCACTAGCATGTTCAACAAGGGTTGATGACATGGAAGACCACATTTCTAATTTTAATTAGGGATTTGTGTCTATTAATATTATCATAAAAAAACTCTTATTTTTTTATGTAGTGTCTTTTTTTTCATTTTAATTAGGGATTTGTATCTATTAATATTATCATATTTGAAGGGCTCATTAGAGGTATCCCTAATGGATTTTGTAACAAGTTTACACTCATTATTATACCCAGGGTTGGAAATTGTATTCTTCTTTTTACACAACACTTCGATAGAGATTTTTTTATGGAGGTAGAGAGGATTGTTGTAAAATTATGATAGATGTCTCCAATATTGTTCTTATATGATAAACGGTTTAATTTAGTGTTAAAATCCTTTAAGAAGATATCAACTTTATTTTGTCAAAAAGCAAGTGTCTTTGGTTATGAGATTTATCTTCAAGGGGGGTTTTGTGCAAGATAAAGCTTAGATTTAGGGTTAAAGGTCTATGATCATGGTCGGGCTCATGGTTATTTAAAAGGTCAAAATTTACTATTTGGTTGTAAACAAGGATATTTGAAATCACACCATCCACAACAATGCTACACAACCCATGATACAAGTCATTTGTTTAGATTTTTTCTACTTCATTAGACCATTGCAAATGATTAGATCTTGAGAAAGTTGATTAGCTCGGTATCATATAAATTCTAGGTCAAGTCTTCTGAATTTATCTTGTATTTATTAGCTAAAACAAGGTCCATGTCTAGACATAGAGGGTTAGGGTTGGAATCATTGCTTAAGATAATCACTTGATTAGTTGCATTTATAGCATTAAAGTCTCCTAGAAAGAGGATACTAGCTTCATTTCTCATACTATAAATATCTTGTTCTAAGTTTTTATAGGGACAATTTGTATCTAGATTGTTCTTTGTATAAAAGGTAGAACTAATAGGTGTGAAATAACAAATTGTTATATATCTCTTCTTAGCATTAATATATGATATCTTCATCCAAATGAAGTGATTGAGATGATTTTTTTTATGAAGAGGGATGTGAGGAGAGATAGATAAAATTGATTAAAAAAAAAAAAAAAAAAACATTTTTATTAAAGTGGACATTGAAATATTTTTTTATTAACATATTTTTAAATGTTACATGTCAACTCCATGTAGATAATAGAAGAAATTACACAACAAAGCTCATCTCAAGCAATAATTATATTATGCATTATATTATAATAAATTGATGATAAATAAATTTTAAAAAATATTTATTTTATATAAATTTTATTATATTTATAATTTAAAATTATAAATGTAAATTATTATATGGAAGAATTCTTTTAGTTTTTAATTTAAAATCATTTGTAAATTAAAATATTAATAACTTTTTAATTTTAGAAATTAATTGAATTTTTCAAAAATAATAAATTATGATTATTTAGTTTTTTTTTAAATAATTGATTATATACTTTTGAGAATATTGACAAAGATTTTAATCATTATTCATCTCAAACACAAAGATAAATTGTATTGGTGAAAATAAATTTCAAAGGAAAAGAATGATGGTTTTGATCCATATTATTACTTGATCTATCAAATACACTTCAAGAGATTTGATCTCTATTATTACTTGATAGATCAAGATAGTTTAACATATCTATTTAATACTAAAAAATAATATTAATCAAAGTAATTTCAACTGAAATAAACCTTAAAAATGATATCGAAAATTAACTAAAACATTAATTTTCTTTATTAAAAATTAGATATTCGAATCTGGATAAAGGTAAAATATATGGATATGTGAATGAACTGATTTTATAAAACTACAACTCCATTGTCAAGGAATGCCCTCACTTAATACTCTCAAGGAGTATAATTGACCAAGAGACTCGACTTTATTACAAACTCTGGCTATTGGAATGTCTTATATTTTATTCCATGTAAAGTTGAAGGCTACATTGACCACCCTAAACTGCAATGCAGTAGTCTAAATGTTTTATCTTTTGGTTGTTGTGTCCCAAGGGTTTTTCATCATGCTAAATTCATTTATGCATTTAGAAATGAAATTTAAACAACAGAAAATAGCGATATAATTCAAATTTACATTACCGAATTCCAACGAAAAAACCCAAAAGGTAGAACGTTTAGCCAACAAATACATATAAAAGTTAAAGTTAAGGCACCTACATTCACCATGCTAAATTTCTAATAATTGACAAAGAGAACGTCTTTATTACAAACTTTAATTGCACGTGCTACCTAGACAAATATATGGAAACTTTAAGAAGGCGATTACGGACCATAAGCCTCATTGGAGCCAGGCAGGTACGACCCATAAGCCCTGTTGGAGCTAGGCGGCTGACCTCCATCACCATAGTCATTCTTAGTACTCACCAGGCGGCGAACCATATCCGCTATAATCCTTCCAGAATAGTAGTTTTTAGTCCTTTTTGTTTTTGAAGTTCATCTTTTTTTGTTTTTTCATCTATCTTTATAGTCCTTTTAATTTTTGAAGTTCATTCTTTTATTTTACTTTAAATTGTATAATTTGGGATAAATTACATTATATAGAGAGAGATCCAAGAATCATATTTCTCGAGGTCTGATTAAGATTTTGACACACTATAAATCATGGTAATAATCCCACCTATCTCACTTGGCCTATTGAGATTTGAAAATATAGGAGTAAGGAGAATTACCATTACTTTCCTCAACAATGTCTTCCAATCTCCACATCTATGTGTGCATTATTTAACATGCCCAAGTTCAGAATTACTTGCAACGGAACTAATGTTGTAATCTAGGGGAAAGCATGAAGATGTTACCAGTAGTTCATCACACAGAGAAATACACACAACACAAAACTATAGAAGCACACACATAGACATACAAGGAATCATACACAAAGTATTAGGTGAACCAGGAATATGCACTTTATTATGTACAACAACAACCCTCTTTTCTCTGTTACATAGCCACTTATATACTTGTGTATTTAGTTATAAGGAAATTACAACTTCCTAACTGCCTCAGTCAATTGACCCAATTGGAAAATAGACCGACTCACATACTCGACTTAAACATTTGACTGACTTACATATCCAACATGGTTGATTGTCAGGTCTAGTCGACTAGCCCCTATAATAACATCATTATACTATCCCCACTTGAGCCATTGGTGATTTTGGCTTGAGACTGAAGCAATTTTGGAGAGCCTATTGCCATCCATGTTGTTTATCTCGTTCTTGTACATTAAGTACCTAATCATAGTTGTGCTCTCAATGGGGGAAAGACTCGCTTAAATGAGGAGGATAGGATAGGGTGTATTTCCTTTAACTTTGATATTAGAAGTTATAAAATTATTTTGGATCCATTCTATGTTTCTCCAACACTCTTGAGAGATATTGAATCCCCAAAATTCACATCCATACAAGATAACATGAGTAAAAGGAGTCTCAAAGAGGATCCTTTTCTTAACCCATAGCCAAAGGTCTGCTAATTTACAATTATTTTAATCCCATAATAAGCTTTCCACCCTCCATTTATCCTTTTCTCAATGTTATAGTTCCAATTGAATTTGTGATGAATATCAATTCCAATATACTTGTACGAAAGAACTTCCTCCAAGGTATTGTTGTCATATACGAAAGTATCATCGATGATCTTCTTGGATTTAATTATCATAACCTTCATTTTGTCAGTGTTCACAACCATTCATGTACTAGAGGAGCAATACCACAAGCTCCCATATGCTTGTGGTATTGCACTATCCGTTTTGCATGATGCGCTTCCATTCATGCTGCCATGGAGCATGGCGATCCCGCTGCCACCCTCGACGTCCACGCTCGCAATGGATATGCCCCATCCCTCCGTTAGACCAGTTACGAAGATGGTATCCATCCTTGTCCTGTTTCTCGAGTTTGTCGTTAGACCAGTTACAATGTAAAGTTGGTATCCATCCTTCTCCTGTTTCTCGAGTTTGCCATTAGACCAGTTAGGAGTCAAAGATGCGAACTTGTAAAGTCCACGAAGTAGGTGAGCGCGACCACAAATGTGTAGCTATCAGGATCTCAATTGTGTTGTTTCTCGAGTTTTTCATCGAAGACACAAACTTGCACAATTCAAAGACGCAAGCTTGCAAATTGCGACTCACGAGTCAAACACTCAAACTTGCACAACTATCGTGATCTCCATTGTCTTGTTTAAAACTTGAAGGTGGGCCACCTACTCACATAAGTCATGAGAGAATAATATTCTCCACCTCCACTCACATGGATGATGTTGTCATTTTGTCCCTATTGGAACTAACTTACTTGGTGTGTTTCTTCATTATCTTCCACTTCAATGGTCATGTGTTCAGAAACCTTTCCCAGCAAAAATGGTGCTCTGGAGGACTCTTCAAAAATCTTGGAAACACTCTGGATTTTTTATGAGGGGAGCTTGATGCTCAAGCATCGGAGGTTTAGTTATGATCCTGTAAACGACTATTTTCAACACATGTATCTTTGGGTCCTGGTCCCTGGTTTACACTTAAATATTTGGAACGAAAAGGCTCTATCTACTATTGGTAATGCACGTGGCCGGTTTATTAAAGTTGATGAACAAGCGCTAAAGGCTCCCAAAAGAAGGCTAGGGAAGATCCTGGTTGCAATGGACATACACTCGGGTCTCTTGGAGTCAATAGACATACAGTGGCGTGGTCACACTATCTTCCAAAAGTTGGATTACTTGGGATTACCTTTTAGATGTACTTTTTGTCGTAAAACTTGCCACTTGTGAAACGACTGGGTTTTTCAAAGGAGGAGGAACCCGAAAAATCACGACTCAAGAAGGATTACTGTTGTGATTCGTCGGGTGTTGACTCCTTTGCTCATGCGATAGACAATAATGATGGTGTGGAACCTTCAAGTCTTGCTGCTCCAGACTCAGTTACTGGTGAGTTAAAATTTCTTTGTCCTTCATTTTATTTTACGCTTACAGCTTGGGAAAGGGACTCTCTGGACTCCATTACTCCCTTGGTGGCTGGTTTAGCTCCTCCTCATCCTCCTCCGAAGTATAGAGAAGGCTCCTCCTCTTGTGAGACTATTCCCTGACCCGCGGTGAGGGATAAGTCAATTACCAGTCTTGAGTTGGTGAACTCTTCCCCTTTAGCAGAAAGACTCATTGTTGTCTCGCCTTCGGGAAACTTGTCTCCCTCGGGGGGCTTACGGACTGAGGTTGCGACAAACCTTCTGGAGACCAGGGATGGGTCTAGTGAGGAGGAGCAGGACTATTCCCTACTTTCGGGATACAAAGAATCAGAGCCTGGTGAGTGCTCCTTGGGGGAGACACTTGAATCCTTTATGTCGTTGCACCGTGAGGTTGATATCCCTCGCTCGCTTCCCATCTTTCAAGGGAGGAATGTTTATAATTATGGTGGTCCGGGACACTCTGGGTAGTTACATAATCCTGGGGGTGATCTGGGATCGAATTTCTCCTGGTCAAAAGGCCTGGGTTTTGAGACTTCTCCCATCAAAACGCAGAGTGCACGTAAGAAAGCATCTGGTTCACTCCCTGCTACAGTCTCCCTTCCTACTTTTGTGACTGACATTGGGGCGCTTAGAGGCATGAAATCCCTTGCTAGGACTAAACCATGATCTTACTTACCTTAAATCTCATAGGGGTTGGGGGCACCCTGAAACCAGCCTCCATGCTCAGATTGTTCCGTAAGACCCATCATAATATTATCTTCTTACAGGAAACTCTTGTGTATGAACAAAAAGAACGATTGTTTATGTTATCCTTTTGTCTTGGCTAGTTATCGTGTGCAATTAGTTTTGTTGGAACCTCCAGAGGGTTATTGGTTTCGTGGGATCCAAATAAGCTTGCTCTAAATCCTTTTATGTGATGTGGAGTTATTTTGTTGTCAAGTACTTTACTGGAGAATAACAGTCAGATTAACTTGCTCAATGTTTGTGGGCCTTGTAGCAAAAGGAAAGCTTTCTGGGAGCAGATGGCCAATCAAGATTTGTTGGCTTCTAATAATTTGATTGTTGCAGGCGATTTTAATCTCACTACTAGATCGAATGAGATATGGGGAGCTTCGACACATTTGGACAAATTGACAGGTTTCTTCAAAGACTTGTTACAAGCACATCGTTTAGTGGATATGCTCCCAGATGTCCAGGTCCCGACTTGGAGAAATGGCAGAGCAAGGGCTGACTGCATTGCCAAAAAATTGGATCGTATTTTAGCTGCAGAGAATATTTTATGTCAATCGGGTCGCTTCAAATCTTGGGTGGAGTACCCATACATTTCGGATAACGCTCTAGTGGTTGCACAATTTGAATTTCAACGTTTCCCCACGACCTACCATTTTAAATTTAATTCATCCTGGTTCAAGGAGGTAGAGTTTATGAATTTGGTTAAAGAGGTCTGGTTGGATCAAGGCTTTTTAATGGAATCTGATATCCAACTTAGATTTGTGTGGAAGCTAAAAGAGCTAAAAAAATGGACTAAAACATGGGCTCGACTTCAGAGAAGTGAAAAACTCCTTAGATTAGAGAAGTTGGAGGAGGATTTGAGTTCAGTTCTCCATTTGATCCCACGGGATGGGAGGGACTCGATTTCTGACTGTCTTATAAAAAATTTGGAAGCGGAACGTAATTCTTTATTCCTCCTTGATGAAGAACTATGGAGACAAAGGAGCAGAGAAACCTTGTTGAAAAGCGGTGATCATAATATAAGGTATTTTCATAATTATGCTACTGCCCAAAGAAACAAGAAACATATTTGGGAGATTTTGGACGAAGATGGACATTCTCACAGGGGGAAAGAAACTCTAAAAAGTGAAGCTATCAGACACTTTAAAAGTTTGTTTGAAATTGGCATTCCTCCTTCCCCGGTGGACCAAGCTTACACAATTAATCTCTTTCCTCGCTTTGCAGATGAGAAGGATACTATTCTCCTTGATCGGCCATGCACTAAGTCAGAGATTTGGGAGGTACTAAAACATTTTTCCAAATACAAGAGTCCAGGCCCTGATGGTTGGACGGTGGAATTCTTTACTTAGTTCTTCGATTTACTTGGTGATGATCTGGTAGAACTTGTGGACGACTCTAGGATCAGAGGAAAGGTCAAAATTTCCTTAAACTCTACTTGTATGGCACTGATTCCAAAGGATCATGGTGGCACCTCTACTATGGCTCGACTTTACTTCTCTACACGTGAGCTCTCAAACCCAGACGATCTCTTCTCTATATGCGAGACAACGGACTCTCCTCTACGCACCTCCACCTTCGGTTCAACTCTCATCCTCTCTCAGATGTGACCAACACTTCCACCTTAGCTCTTATACCAATTGTTTAACCTAACTGCATAAAACAAATTAATGAATAGAGAAACGAGGAAAATGAAACAATCACAAACACATAGAGAAATGGGGAAAATGATAATTTTATTGCTCAATCAAAACTTGGAGAAACCTTAGAGAAATGGTTACACCATTATCATGGAGCACCTTAATGGCCTTCATATTTAACCAAGAGAGTTCTCAAGCATTTCTAGACATACCTACCTAAAATTAAAAGCTTGAAAACCTCTTAAACACATATAAGGGCAAGGATGTGTTGCCACCACTCAACAAAGGATAAACTACTAAATACAGTAAACGTATAAACTGCATCATAATAAATAAATTAATTAATTAATTAAAAAATAATAATTATTATATATCTTATAAAAATGAAAAATATAATACATTTGATTCAAAATAGATATTTAAGGGTTAAGATGGTAAACAAGTAATACAAACATATGGAATTATGTTCTTATTGAATGTATCTGAGGATTGAATGTATTTAAGGGTTAAGATTGTAAACAAGTAATACAAACATATTGAATTATGTTCTTATTGAATGTATCTAAGGATTGAATATCAATTTACCAAAACTTGAAGTTCAATATTAAGAGATTTTCTTTCACCTCAAGGTTCTGCACGAGATACACATCATGCACAATTGTGGAATCTTTTAATGGTGTGATGCCCTTAAGCTTGGTTAGCATGGGGTTACACACCTAGGATCTTATGTATTCCATATTCTCATATATTTGTTAATATCCTTTAAAGAGGAGATTTAGTGGGATATGTTGAGTTGTCATCCACCATGTGTCCCCTTTAGTTTCACTTGAGGAGATTGGAGCTTTTGAAACATACGGTATATATTAGAGTTATCTTTTGTAGTAGCAACTTCTTCATTCATTCTTCATCCCCCTCTTGTATCTTCTTGGAGCATTGCGTATGGTGGAAGCTTGATTTGAGAAAGTTTTCACTCCCTTCTCCTATCATAGGTAAAGGGGGCACAATTGTATTATAGTTTATACTTTGACAATTGTATTATAGTTTATACTTTGGTTAATAAATGAGAAGCTTCTTCACTCATTCTTCATCCCCTCTTGTATTTTCTTGGAGCATTGTGCATGGTGGAAGCTTGATTTGAGAAAGTTTTCACTCCCTTCTCCTATAATAGGTAAAGGGGGCACAATTGTATTATAGTTTATACTTTGTATTATAGTTTATACTTTGGCTAATAAATGAGATTCAGAATTCATTTTTGTGTTTTCTCTTTTCAGTGTTATGTTTTTTTTTGTTGCACTTTTCATAGATTATTGCTTGTTGTACTATATTTAACGTTGTTACATAAGAATTCTCAACAACCATAGCTATCGAGGGGCAACTAGCATTTTCATCCAAAAATAGGTGATAGTAGTAACATGGATGAACACTCTTATAAACAACCCACAACAGCAACTAGTATTTTCATTAGAAGATAAGTGATAGTAATAACGTGGATGGACACTCTTATAAACAACCCACAACGAACGGTTTTGTGTAGTCTCTAGAGTGAAGACCTACATTCTTACAAGTTATTTTAAAACTATTTAGCTTTATATCAAAAAATTTCCTTAGATGAGGAAAGGAAATTTTTCCCTCAAAACATAGTTATATATATTTCAATAAATACAAAATTTCTTGGCATTTCCCAACGACTCATTATAACAATTATTGGTGGGTATACAATATTGAATGAGGGAGAATCCTAGTTATCCATGGAAATTGGATGGATTCTCAATATAGACATTAGACATTGTGTCATGTTTGAGTTGCATATTTTTGTTATATATCTAATTATTAATTATTATTATTTAATTGTTAATTTTTTTTTTTTATTTTGCAAGTTAGTTACTTTTTGTATTAATATGTCATAAAAAATGGTTCTAGTGGCTTACTATCTAGGAAATCACGTTCACTACAAGTCAAAAAATTGATGGTATTACTTCAGTATATGCTTGACAAAAGAACATAAAAATTGGCAGTATATGTCTATGCTTTCCTATGCTGCTAAGAACACGAGAAATTAATCTATAACATAGTATTGTATACTTATAAAGATAGTATGAGCTATTCATGCAATCCATGTCTTTGAGTTTTTCTTCGGTATTGGCCCATTTGAGTTTCATTGTCTTTGTCCAACAAAATGAGGTTTGATAGTGTCCCTTCAAAATTTAGAGCTTGGCCATGTTCTTCCCTGTTTCCAGTTTGATTCTATGTGTAGATATGCACAATGATCTCAATATTGAAGATTTATTTACATAGGATGTCAGATTTCTTGTCCATAACATGTAACCTATGCAAGATGTCCTGGTATTGGATTCCTCGTTCCTCTACTATTTGAGTTATAAATTATTTTTTGAGAAAATATAACTCTGTCAATTTGAATGTTTTAGTATCACAAGTTCTGGAATATCCAATATTAGGAATCCAAGTAGAAAACTCTCCTTCTATCTAGTCTCTAGTTATTTTTTGGTATTTACTATTCATGGTTGATTCCATTTGTCACATATTCTATTTAGTACTGGTTAAGAATTGAGCATGGAAATCCTCTACTACCCTCATAGCATATGTGTGGGCAAGGGTTTTTCATTGATAAGTTTGGGTGGTTTGAGGGTCTTTCCCATGGATAATGTTACCTCTGGAAAGCCCACTCTTATTGCTTTCAAGGAAAAGGGCCTTGTTTCTATACAACATGGTTGGAGGATTGGCTTTGACAAATGAAGTTGGAGGCCACTTGAAAAACAGAGGAATTGTTAGAAAAAACAAAAGGTATTCCAAAATGAGCCAATAGTATATCTTTAGGCTTAGAGGGGGTGTTTTCCCTGATACCAGGGAGAATTTCCATGACCAAATATCCACTTTGAGAATAGAGGTGAGCCAGGGATATAGCGTCTAATCACTCTGAGAAGTTGGAGGGATGAGGTATGAGTTGTTAGAGATAGAGGAAGACCCAAACCCAAAAGGGAAAATACCCCGAGTGATAGGTTATGGAGGAAGCAAGATTGAGATTCGACCAATTGAGGTAGGGATGACATGAAAAGCTAGAGAGAATAAATAGAACAGAGTAAATGGGTGCCACCAACAAACTAATTTAATGACTTTCCAATTAAAAATCACAATTCTCTCAATCCAATGAAGTTAGAGTATCACAAAACACAATGAACCAAAGACAACTAGAAAAAAAGTGTAAGGGAGGGAAACTTGATGTACCAACCAACCAAATTCAATGCCAACCACTAATGCTATGCCCTGTGTTAGCATCATCATTATTTCAGTTAGAGTCAGTTTTAGTCGAGTCATAGTGTGTGTGTCAAAGCGTTAGGATATTTAGTCACTTAGGAGTTAGTTAAGATCTACTTGGTCTAATATGTCGTTAGGTAAAAGTGTGTTTCTTTAGTATGCATTTGTAGTTAGGAAATCCGACGGTCACGATATGTTCCTGACATAGAGTGATCAGACAGTTCATACTCTCCTCGATCTTAATGACCATTGATCCGTGTCTTAACACCCAATTGGTCCATTATCTCTATTTAAAGATCATGGAGGGTCATTTGTTGATGATCCATTGTGAGAAAATCTCTTGTAAAATCTCTCTGTAATCTTTTGCTTTGCATTAATAAACTGTTCCAAGTGGTCGTGTTAGCTGGGCCCGTGGATGTTTCCCCCTAGGGGTTTTACCATGTGAAAACATCAGTGTGTTGATCTTTGATCTGGTTATGTGAGTGGTTACTGAAGGTGTTCGTCCTCTGTTGGAATACCTATGTTGTCGAACATGGTCTCAGATCCTGTTTGAAGACCCGCTCCTGTTGTAGATCGAGATCGTGAATCCGAGTTGCCTCATCTCCATTTTCTGGCATTTCCATACATTTCTGGGCTGAGAGTACTGTTCCATTGCGTCCGGAGCACTCAGTTCATTTAGGAACACTTTTTGTTTCACTCGAAAAGGTTTCTTTTTGCCCAAGATACGGCCATTACAGTCAGATCTGGAGGTATAAAGCCTGAATACACATTTTTTAAATTTCTGCAAAGTTTTATTTTAATTTTATTTCGGTTTGTATTTTTTATTTTCGGGTTGTTACTCTGTTAGATCTATGTATGCTCTTTTCTCCGCGCCCTATGCGATCTCGGAAAATCAGAAACAGATAGGAAAAGGTGCATCTTTCGAGTAAGCTAACCGAGATCTAACCCTTGTTGTCATCGAGAAGCAAAAAAAAATTCTTGTGTGAAAAGAGTTTTGTTTTAGCATGCTCTCCAAGGCCGTCTTCCACAACAACAACAACAACAACCCCAATCCTCCTTCTGAACATTACAATATGTTTTGTTAGACCATTTGGTTAAAACTTGTCTTATTAAGTAAGAGGTCTTGAGTTCAAGTCTCTCTTTTGTTACTTTTTTTGAAAAAGTTCATGCTAAAAATTGTAAAGTGCATTTCACTTCAAGTATAAAAGTGAATCAGTATAAGTAGCTTTATATTTTATTTTAGAGTTATTTATTTTGCATGCAATTTTTCTATTATAAGGTAACTTCATTGTAAAAGTGATCCCCACTTCTCTTTATAAAAGTGGGTCACTTCATAAAGTAGCTTACACTATCACGTGGTTATTTGGTTACCGTTTATGCCTTTTTTTTAAAAGGGCATAACTCTCACATCGGAATTCCGTTTTTAGTGCCGGTTTTTTTAAAACCACATAATTTTTCGAGATCTTTCCATCTAGATCATTAGTTTCAGTTTTAAATCTGCATTATCTGCATATTTAATATGGCTTCTACAAGTAATGTCTTGCTTACCAGCAACAACTACTTCCAATGGAAATCTCATATGGAAGATTTATTAAGAGGTAAAGGCATGTACCAGATTACCTTGGGAAAGGAAATAACACCCACTGAAGATGACAAGAAAGACAAATGGGATAATAGGAATGACGAAGCACGTGGACTAATCGGAATGTCCATCTCTCCTGATTTAAGGTACCATCTCCATCTCTCCTGATTTAAGGTACCACCTTCAAGGAATTGATGACCCCGAAGAAGCTTGGAACACGATTGAATTTTTGTTTGGTAAACTCAATATTATTCGAGCAAAACAGTTAGAAAATAAAATACTGACCTTGAGTCCAAGTGATTTTTCTTTCCTTGGAGACTATCTATCTATGTTTAAAACACTTAGAATTTTATGTGAAGAATGTAAGATAAAAATGAAGGAAGAGCGTTTCATATATCTTATTCTTTCTAAGATAGGTAGTACATATTATGTGTTTGTATCTACCTTTTATGCTATGAAAGAGGCTCTAGGGAAAGCTTATGTAAAACCCACTATTGAGTCCTTTTGTGCTTCTTTGATTAGAGAGGAAGATAAACTTGTACAACTTGGAGTGATCAACACTGCAGGTACCTCCAACAAAGCCTTAGTTGCCCAACAGAAAGATAAACCCAAGTATCCCAAGAAGCAACATCCTCACTACAACAACAAACA
>SNQJ01S0028575.1:108731-122281 GCA_010110895.2 Picea sitchensis | reverse complement strand
GAAGGTAAATTGGTGTATTTAGTTATTAGAGTAATAGATTCAAAAGATGAAGATAGTGATGTATAACATGTTAAGTAAGCAAAAACAATATCATATTGATAAGTGAATGTAAATACATAAAACATATATGGAAAAGTGTAAGGTATACAAGTAAGATTAAGAATAAGGTGCTCAATAAATGAGATCAACACATATTAAGGCGATGAATATAACATAAATAATACTAGTGATTGAGTTGTAATGAGTATGAATGTTGAATCGAGGGTGGTTGATTGAAGAAAATGTTGAATAGAGGATGGTTGATTGAAGCAAATGTATCAAAGAAATAACAAATGATTGGGCTATATAGTGATGTTTCAAAGTAGGATAGAGTGGTGGAAACAAGGTAATAGGAGGGAGGTTAAATATGGAGTTAGAATTGAGTTCAAGGTGGATCTAAAACACATGAACTAGCAATATGGTGTAGTATATGGAATCAACAAAATAGTTATAGTTGATTAAGCACAATGAAGTGTGTTACATAAGTCGTAAATTGAGTGTGTTATATGGAAGTAAGAGAGGGTAGTTGGATTAAGCTAAGAGAGAGAGAGAGAAGGGGGTTGTGAAGGAGATACGGTGTTTATGAATAGTGCAACATTTATGTTAGGTTAAAGATTGATAATGTGCTTAAACAAAAGTGGTAGTTAAAAAAAAAAGATAATAATAATAATAATATAAGGGATATAAAGTTGAGACGTATGAAAAGCAATTGTTAGAAAATAAGTCCTTAAGACAAGTAATTATAGAGGGGGAATGGACCCTTGTGTGAAAATTATTCTTGACCTAAAGATGCTCACTAAGACATGATAGACATGATGCCTTCAAAACATTTATGTGCCTGTAATACTCAGATAGGAATAGAGCATAATATACTTTGATTATGATGAATATAATCACATACTCAACATTACATCATCAAGATCTAATCTTTATAACTTAACAAGAAGGTCACTAATTAAGAATAATGACTAGAGGATCAATGAAATGATTGCTTCACATGGTAATTAATTAGCCATATCTTAGTTAATGTTCCTAAGCTTCGGAAAATTTTGTGATGATGTATGTATTACATAAGTCAAGCTAGAGTAATAATCAAGTCTATTATAATTGGTTATAATTATCAAGATACTCCAAGTGGGATTATGAATGACTTAATAAAATTTATATAAATATCAGTATAAGAATCACTTAACATGGAAACCAATAACAAGCTAAGGTTTTTAATTGGTAGTCAACCAACATTTTATACTTTTAAAATGGGAATCTTACATGAAGCTTGGGAAGAATAAATCTATAAGAGAAGTGAGTCTTAACATTAACTAAATCATGGCCCGGATGGGGTGACACGTCGGGAGGGGGGTACAGGTGGACGCGCACTTAACCCTGGCATAAATGCCGAAGGCCGCCACCCACGAACACACATTAACGATGGATGACGGCCTTCGCAGCAGTTGCAGGACGGAGGGACCTTTCCCTCGCGTGATCATTTACACCACTGGCATTCCCGGGATGGCAAAGGTTAAATGTGACAGGATGACTTCGGCGCTGGATTATTCGGTTATCAATTTGCCTGGTAAGAGAGGGACGACATCGACCTCGGCTCTGTTTATTGTTTGGATGCACTGGGGTGGCCCAGCCTCCACTGTGTTTTGGCTTGGTTCACCCTCTGTGCATTTCTTCTTGACTTTAGTGGGACAGAGCTCGCTTTATCGAGCCTTGCATCCGCATCTGCTCTCACCTTGGCTCATTCGCCTCCTTTTGCATTTGCTCTGCTCCATCGCCATGGTTCGCATTAGAGGAAGACCTCGTAGGGGAGCGACCTGGGAGGCAAAGAAAGCGCAGAGGCGGCGAAAGGAAAAGCTGGAGCGCGCCTTGACTCTTGCGAATTCAATTCTCAGGAAGGAGGCCAGGGCGAAGAAATTGGCACGGCTCGTCATTGTCGCTGAGCCTGGAGTTGAGTCCAGCCGAGGCGTCAAGGAAAATGTGACGGGGGCCTTACAGGAAGTTGGTTTCATGGAGGAGTTTCCCCCCTGTATAGTGGTGGAAGAACCAGTACCAGAGGACCAGATGTTTACAGAGGAGACACGCGTGAAAACTTCTCGGACGGAATGCAAACCCATTCTGACTCTGGTAGACTACACCCCTGGTTGTATTGTAGAGGAGATACCCTGGCCTGGTGACGACCAGTGCGACTGCCATAACACTCAGGGGGACAAAGCAAGCATGAAGGGAGTTGAGGCTGAAGCGGCGCAAAGGAGGTTCGATGAGGATACTGGCACAGCGATGGACGTGGGTGGCAGCATGCACGGTTCATTCTTCCGCGAGGAGCACCTAGCACTGATCTTCGACCTTCGTGGACACTTGGATGATCTGGAGCACCGGGCCCTCCTCATGGGCCAGCGCTTAGACATGTTCCTCCTCACTTTTTCCAACGTGCCAACAAAGCGCAAATGCCCCCTCTGCGCGCAAGCGTTCATCTTGACCGGGACCACGTCACCAGGCATTTAGGTTTTTCATGTTTTCTTGGCTCTTAGTTTTACTTTGCTGTTGTTTTATAAACTTAGTCCATAGACATCTGTCCTAGTTTCCTCCGAGCAGGACAGATGTCCAACAGCTTTTATGTTCTACAATGTTATTAGCTACCTGCCCTCTTTACATGTTGGTTTCCGATAATCGGCAGCATTTTGGGTGACACCAGACCTACTGTGATGTATACTCTATAATTTTGTCTATCTAATATAGCAGGATCTACCCCTTTTTTATTTAAAAAAAAACATTAACTAAATCATAGGTGGTAACAAAAATCGAGCTTGTACACATTGGAGGACTACTAAATCGGGGTAACCACAATTAAGGTATTAATAAGATAAACACATTTCTAATCAATTTAAGGTCAAGTGGGATAAGTATAGCCCATGATCTTCTACTTGGGAGGATGCACAGACCTTATGACAAGATCATCCCTCACTTTTTTTACCACCTCGGAAATATGTTTCCCGAAGGTTGGGTGTATGTAATGTCACCTTTTGACTTAGACAACTAGAATTACTTAAGGCCTAATCATTTTTACTTTCTATTCACTGTGAAACTATTAATGATATACTTGAACTTTTAAGACATATGAACCTATGTGAATGTCAATTCTATGAATGTTTAATGCTATTTGAATTATGATGGATGTTATGCAATCTATTTCTAACTTGAAAATTTTGTTTAAAGTTGTTGGTACCTGCATACCGGATTGAGATTATGATTAAATGAATTTACACGATGATAGTGCATGGATATGTATGGGTTTGTGTTAGAGACTAATATGCAGGTCAATAGGCTATGAAATAGCCAAAGAATAATCATGATAAAAGGTTGATGTCGTGAACATCGACTAGGAAACAATATGGTATGAATTTTTTATGTGAAATTATATTGGTTCAAATGAATTGCTATGATATGTGGACAAGTGCATGTTTTTCAAGTGGTGAGACTGCCTAAAACTAAATATACGATGACAAAATTCCTAGCAACATAGTGCCACTGTATGGTCCATGGTAGGGTGTTGACCCTAGTTCTATTAGGAAGGGTGGAGGCATTTCCCACCGTGTATCCTCTAAAACCTAGAGTCATGGGAGGACAATGTTTTCTCACGCTCCCCTAGACGTGTGATGATGACTGCCAGTTTCCTGTTGGGGAAGCTTGGTCAAGAGAGTTGACACTTCCGCTTACGAGTTCTATTTGGAGTTAGGTCAATATAGTTGACGCTCCAAGATAGTCTAGCAGAGGAAGGATAGGGATGGAAAATGGAAGTAAGTTAGGGAGGAAGGATGAATAGAAGTAGTTGAGAGTGTGTGGGGATTTCTCCTTATAGTAGAATTTCTTGTTTTCCTCTTTTTGAAAAAAAAAATGTATATATTTATATTTATAATTGTTTAACTAAACTACAATTATCTAAGTGAATGTTGTTTGTGCTAAATTATTATAATTGAGGTATTTTGTGAACATTTTAAATGGTTTACTATATTTTATGAAATGAATGGTCTTGTTGATTGGATTGGATGCATACAATAATTATTATAGATGTGATAATTATTGTCATTAGTACATGTGTGAGTCATGTATGTGCTAGCTACACATGCATTCCTTGGACATGTGCACTAGTATGTATAAGTGTTTTTAAACAGATGATGTTGTTTATTTGATGTGGATGTATGAACCAAGTGTCATTACCCTTGTATTGTAAATTACTCTAACTTCGGGATGAAGTTTCTTGAAGGGTGGATGTATGTAACAACCCTAATTAATTATTTAATTATTGTGGTTGTTAAATTAAATGTAATTCATTATTAAAATAAATTCACTGAGTCTTTTATTATAATATTATTAAATTGGTCCCTGGATGGGGTGCCACGTTGTGAAGACAAGACACATAGAAACACGTCAAGTTGCGCCATAAATAATAGCCATCAACCACCATCCCTTCACCATTAAAAATGGGAACGAGCCCGTGCAACCATTACCAGTGGATGAGGCCTCTCAAGCGAGCGAACATGACAGCTCACCAATGCACTAAGAGCTCAGCCTTAATGGCCAGGGATGTCACCGTCATCCTCATCCTTATCAGTTGCCTCGATAGATATGAGAGGCATTCGAATTCTGCAGAGTCGAACGCCGAGCTATCAGAGAACTGGAGCAGGGCTAACCTTCCACTTGGAATTTCGGTCATAGCCTGGCTCCTCCACATGCCAAGAGCACAAGGAAGGCCTCACAAAGGTGCAGCGTGGTATGCTTTCGAATCACGTAGGAAACGATAGAAGAAATTTGAAAAGGTGTTGACTCTGGCATCCACTCGGAGAACCAAGAAGCACGTGAGACCTAGAACGCCTCCTATGGCGTACGTGGAGGAGATTACTCCGGACAAGCCCATTCAGGACTATCCAGAACATCTCCTTTTTACGATCCCGGATAACTGGAATCCCCACACCGATTTCAGCAATGAAGCCAAGACTCCAGCTATAGAAATCTCACATGGCCACAGAGAAAATTACCCAGCAGAGGAATTCACCACCTGCTACGTTGAGGAAGAAGTACCGTGAAGTGCAGATGAAAAGGCCGACCCACCTAGCGGTGCACCTCCTGAGGAAGCGGCACAATAGGGCAAGCAGCAGGCACACCAAGTCAGCAACGGAAATGAAGGCAAGGAGGAAAAGTATGCACAGTGGCCATTTCCCATCGCCTCTGTTCAAGAAAAATGGCAGGACCAGCCTCCATTCATCAACCCAGGGTACTTAAAACTAATCTTTGAAACGCAAAGCATGGTGGACGATCAAATCTTCAGAACCATTCAAATCAACCAACGCCTTGACATGTTGTACGTTTCACACTCCAAGACTCCCTCGAGAAGACAGTGCCCTACATGCGCGCAGGCTTATGTGATTCCTGCCGGATGGTGAAAGCATGGTGAAGCGGAAGAGACGATTGGTTAAAAGGTCTTTTGATGTCCATAGTTACTAGTCTCTTTTTGTTTCAAAACAAAGCTTTATCTCAGTTAGATTATAGCAATGATGTAAGTAGGATGTTAAAGAACAGACTGAATCTAATGGCTATGTGTCCTGGTTTCCTTCGGGCAGGACGACACTCTGATAATTTTTGTTTGTTTGAAAGCAAGTGCCATAGAATGTCCAGCTATCTCGGTTTCCTTTTTTAGGCGGGATAGCTGGCATTTCAACAAGACTCTGTAACTCTGTGAATCTAATACAAACAAGATCCTCCTTTTTTACTTAAAAAATATATATATATTATTAAATTGGTAGGTGAATTAATTAATGGGAGGGATAAGGTTGTTGGGGAATTAATGGGGGGATAAGGCAGTTTGGGAATTGAATGAGGGAGAGGGATTCGAGGGAGAAGGATAAGGAAGAGGGGAGAGGGGTATTTTGTTGTTTAGTTTTGAGAGGAGAAATTGTGGGGGAGGGGGGGATTTTTGGGAAGGAGGAGGAGAGAAAGGAGCATAAAAACTTGGAGTAAGAATTTGATTTGAGAAATTTTGGATGCATACGAGATTGGATGGTTGCTAGGAATTTTGGGCTCAGGGGCCAGGAAACCGCAAGGATTCCTGGAGCTAGGGAGTCGGAGAGGCTCTGTTCCTAGCTGGTTGGGAGGAAAAGATTTAGTTTTCAGGTAGTTTCAATCAATTTTCAGGCAGTTCAAGTAGTTAGCAACAACATGAAAGAAAGGGACAAACTTCTTCTTCAAACTTCTTCTTCAAGAGGTATTTTACTACTATACAATTTTGTTCTGAATGAAAGTTATGATATGTATCTATATATTGAAAATGTGTAATGTGTTGTGTAATCTGTTTTGTGACTATTTTGGATTGTATAATTTGAGAATTTGATATTTAACTAATTAATTTGCTAGAACTTCAACCGAAATTAAATAGATTTGTTGTAATGCAAACATAAATATAAATTAAATGCCATGCGAACAAAAATACAACATAAAATTGTTCATAAGGAATCTTTCAAGAAAAGAAAAGTAATTTAGATTACAAATTTTCAAGAAAATAAAAGTAATTTAGATTACAAATTTACCATTTAACTTTGAAGCCCTAGTGAACGGATTTACATTGCTTGTGGTTTCAATGGTATTTTCATCTCTCCTATCATCCCCTTCATCTTTGAAAATGTTGTTGGAAATAAGTCACTGTACTCACGCAGTAATTCTGTGATCCTTTATAATGTCTGATGATCCCAATAATCTCTAATGCAAGCCATCTTTGGGTTATCTGCAGTTCCAATGTTGACCTTATTAATCTTTAAAGGTGCAACATAATCTTCTGAGTCCATTTTGGGACCTTCTACTTCCCTTTCACCTTCTACTTCTGGGATCTGTATGTTGCACGGATTATCTTCTTCAAGTTCTTCTACTTCTGCTACATGATAACATTGTAGCAATTGTTTGACTATCTGACTAGCCTACCTCTAAGATGTTGGAATTATTTCAAACTTTGGTTCTTCAAATATCTTGTCTCTTACCACTTTCAGCGTTGTATCAATCTTTGGACTGTCATGCTCAAAGGAAAATGTAACTACAAATCTTTGTTGTATTTATTCCCAATTGGTAGTTTCTCTGCATTGTTCTTGTTCTGTGTACCAGTTCTTTGGAATGTCTTCTAGTGTGTGCATAAAATGTTGTGTCCATTCTTCTAGTGGTACTAATCTCCATTGAAATATGCAATTTTCTACATTCTCTTGGGGTTTTCCAAATCCTTCATATTTTCCCTCATATTTTTGTTCCTTCTCTACACTGAATATGATGCGTAGAAACCTTTTGCACTGGAACCAATCATTGATATTTTCCTTGTGTGTACCCCACCATCTTACAGGTGTATCTTTTAAAGCAATATCTAATGATGGTAATCTCTGATTTTCCATAACTTCTACCTCATATTTCTTAAACAATACTTCTAAATCATTTAATCCATAACAAGTGGGAGGTTCTCTTACCTTTGTACCAACCGATCTCAGTGCGCATGTCATTTAGGCACATCTCCTAGTAGATAACTCTTGTAATCATTGTTGCTAGTTTTTCAGTCTTGTGTCAGAGTCTGAAGAACAAGAAATAATACTCCTCCAACTGAGAGTTCCATCTATAGTTGGGTTGATATAATATTCTTCATGCATGGTAGTCCTGTATAGCTAATTCACATCTTCTGTAAGAATATTATCCGTTGTAGGTTCCACATACCTACCTCCTTCTAATGGATCCAACAGCGCAATACCTTTGTATTCTCCAGACTCGAATATCATCTTCATTGTCTTCAAATTAATAATAGCTTGGTTATCAAAGGCCCAATCCATGCCCAATAGTGTTGGATATGGAAAAGTATTTTCCACTATGTCTATGACTTCAAAGTCATCCATGGTGCGCACACCATCTATATCTACTAGAATTCCCTTCAACCTTCTTATTGACACCACTCTGTGTTGATTTTCCACCTTCAACTGAATAGGTGAATACCCTAATTGTGGTTCTCCCATAGATTCCCAAGTTTTCTTTGGTAGAACATTGACTTCAGACCCTAAGTCTAATATAATATCCCCCATACAGAAATATCCTATGTTAGAATTCAATATGAATTCCCTACTAGATCTTCTCTTTTTTCAAACTTGATTTACCCTTTTTACCCCTTCTTCCCCAGGATTACATTTTTCTAGCAAATTCTGCAGTACTTGTAAGGAATTTTTATCACTCAACAATTTGACACAAGCTCCCAAAAAGTTTCTTAAGTTACTTAATTGTTCTGAAGACTTCTCTTGATTGGTTTGATCAAATAATGAGGGCATGCTATAGACTAGTATCTCATCTACTGGATTCGTTCTTGAAGTGGATGAAATATTTTCCTTCAAGATCTCTTGTCTAGCTTCTTTGAATATCTCTTTCTCTTTGCGTGCATCAAACTTCTGCTCTGGAGTTGTATTCTTCCTAACCCATTGGTACTAGTCTGGATCCTTCTTCATTGCATCTTCTCCTATATTGAATCCACCTCTAGTCACTATGTTAATATTCTTCCCGTCTTATTCTCTTTTTTCCACCCTGATCCATTGAACTTTTTTATTAGTCTGGTTCCTCTTGTCATGTATTTTTATCAACAGTGTTGGACAGTCCTTTGTTTCATTATCCACTGCATGAAAGTACATACATGTCGTAGGTGGTTGTGGGCAGTATCTTGCATAGTGCCATGGTTTCTGAAAATTATGACACACTACTGGTCCTCTACCTCCTCTGAAGCCTCTTCCTCCACGACCTCCTCCTCTAAAGCCTCCTCTATTTCCCTGATTATCTCCACGCGGTGTGTTATACTGGGGTCCTTGATTATACTACGACTGTGGGTTATTATACTATTGTGGTGTTGCGTACTATTGTGCAGGGTTATACTATTGTTTCCCTTGAAATTGTTGTGCATTATACTATGGTTGTGCTGCAAATTGTTGGCCAAGATTGTACTATGGCTGTTGCACAGTGTTATACTATGATTTTTGCGCAGATTGTCTTGTTACATGTTCAACCTGTACCCTATATGTATCTGCAATCCTTTGTTTCATGATCTCCAAGGTTCTACAATCCTTGTCTTCGTGTCCAACTAACTTACAAAAGTTTCAATATGCACTCTTTGGAACTATCTGGTATTTATGCATCAAGGGGAAATGATAGGGATCATGCCCATGTGTTTTACAAATATCACACAATGGTACTCCTGGGGCCAAAGGGTTTGGCATACCCACTCCAATATACTCTGAAAATAATGGACACCCATTCTTGTGATGACCTTTTTTCTTACACACTGGACACTAGACATCTTCTCTTTTCTCCTTTCATTTGTTCTTATTTAACTGAAATGTTAATTTCTTCAAATATTGCTTCAACTCTTCCATTGTTGGATCTGTATGCTTGTATTGGTTTTCCTCTAGCTGCAAGGCTTCCTGCAGGGCCTCACCCTGACTTTGGAATTTTTGTTGTCTTAAAGGATACTTCAAGTGTGGAAACAGAGAATTAACAAACAAATGCCTATCATGTGTGCTAGTAATAGTGTATTTTAACTTACCTTTTAACCTCTTGAATTTCTGGTCCACTTCCAAGACTGATTCTCCTAGTTTATCTTTGATCTCTATCATTTCATTCATAAACTAGTCTTCTGAACTTGGCTTCTGAAACTCATTTATTAACTACCTCTTAACATCTGCTATAGTCATAGGTGTTCCTGTTGGGTTATTTTTTGAGAGACCCATGTATCAATCCAATGTGCGGTCTTGAAAAATGATTGCTAATTGCACAACCTTTGTATCCTTGTCTTTAATCTACTTTGATTCCCATATCTTCTCACAGATGAACAAATGTTTTTATGGGTTATATGACCCATCCCCTCGGAAATATGGTAATCTGATGGTTGGATATTTTCCTACAATTGTGAAATTTTTGAACTACCATCTTCATGTGGTGTAGAGACTTGAATCCTACTTGATGAACTTGCACTTCTGCTACTAGACCCATGTCCTGAAAAAATTCTTCTACCACTAATCACTTGTTGGTTGACTGTTTTTTCTTCTTCAGTTGTGTTAGTCGCATATGTGGTTGTGGGTTCCACACTAATTCAGATTTGGAATGGAGAGCCTTCTTCTGTGTTGGACCCATGACCTTTGGTTTTCCTCTCATATATGGTGCACAAGATATCCTCAATCTTCCCCATGGAACGAAGATCCTCTACCTCTTCCTCATCATTTTTCAATCTCTCTCGCTTCACTATAGCCCTATTCTTATTATTCATCCTATACTAGTAGGGTCGTCCGTTGCACGTCACACCTACATTTCTTATGATTTCCCTGGTTTGTTCATCATCCATCATGATGGGGTCCATTGCCTCCTTCTTCAGGCTACTCTCCAGATCCTTCTTCATTTCTCATATCTTCCTTAGTGCTTCCCCCAACTCTGCCATGTGCACAAAGTGATCTAGTTGTCTGATTCCATGGTCATCATGCCTTTATCATGTAATAATATCTTGATCAACGTGTAGAGTGACTTGATGTACCTCCCTCTGGGTCCCCTTAAGAATTATTTCTCTGTAGAAGTGTATGACTTTGATGTATCTACTATAACCCCACAATAATTTTGTCTAACCAAAAATATATTGTGCGTGTGAATTTATTATTAACTCTTTCCAACCGCATGATATTTTCAGCAGTCCACATTGTTGGTCTAATTCGATTAGTCAAATGGGTGTCCTTCAACCTTAAAACCCATTCCTGTAATATCTATGGAAAGAAACAAAAATATACTTCATGCATATAAATAAACACATACCTCTACAGGTACTGGCACGGTGTATACCTAAAACCCTTATTGTCTTTCTACGCGAAATCCAACTGATTTGTCTCTAACCATATTTCAATCTCTTGCTTCATAGGATTCCATGGCCTGAACATCCCTTTCTACCACTGCATATTCTTTACCAAACCCCTTCCTAGATCTCCTTCTGAGTTCTAGCCAACAACAAAACCATTTGTTGGACTTATGGGATGACCTGGGTTCTACCTTAGTTCTCCAAAAAAAACCTTCTAAGTTATAGGCGACAACGAAACCATTTTTTGGACTCATGGGATGACCCGGGTTCTACCTTAGTTCTCCAACAAAACCCTTATCACCATCAGCCCTTCTGGTAAACCAGAAGGCTACACCGTGCACAAAGTGCACAACACAGTCTCACCTGAGATGGTTTATGGGGGATTGCAGGAAGTAGATGCTTGTAGCCATGGAAGGGATTGGGGGATGTTATGTCTTACTTCTTATTATTTTTACTTAACCATGCATTCTATTTTACTATTAATTAGATCCATTCATTCATTTGTTCATTAATCTAGTGTGCACTGTAAGTAAATCATCCATTCATCTATTTAACCATTCAAAGATGCTTCATAAATAATAACACATCAAAACACATTCCACACATGGTTTTACCGTGGTTCAACCCCCCTAGAGCTACGTCCACAATGATATTTTTCTTCTTTATTCTTATTCATAAAAAAAGGGGTGTTGCACGCATTACATCATAGTAAGGAGTAGTGAGGCGGACCAGGATCACACCAAGCTCCACAGCTTGTGACCTAACCCTCAGCTACTTCGACCTCATCTGAGCTCTATATCTCTCAAAACGGAATTCCAATCCCAAAAACTCAAAAAGGTTCTCCAAAACAGATGTGTCACACTTAACGATTTGATCTTAGATAATTATTTGATGATCCCCTAATCTACCTCATACCCCTTATTTATATTACAAAAATTGGTTAGAAACCCTTACAATCCATCCCAAAACCCTAACCCTAACTAGGCTAGGTTCGTCCAATTTTGCGCCGGATTTTCGTAAATCCTGCCACGCGCGCTACTTTTTCTCAAAATGCGGCACATTTTTTTGCCTCGCTTCTTGCGCTATTCTCCAAACCTACCTGCTCCAAGAATGCCTAGCCTTGTGAAAACCATAACATCTAAATGGAACTCACCAATAATCAATTTGTTGCATCCAGGTGAAACCACCCCACACCAATTTGATCTCGCCAAGCAACCCCTCCTTCAAGTCCACTTCGTTATTGATGCACGCACGCCCTCCACAACCCGCAGGTCGGAAGGTTACGTGCACAGGATATTTTTCCTTTCACTGGCCCGAAGAACTCTAAAACGACTCTTCTATTTTCCTTTCAGAAAATATGCACCCACAACAAATTCTCGTGGGATCCCCTCTTTGCACTTAGGTGATCGGATTTCACACTTTCGTGAATCCGTAGGTCAAGCGCCTGTCTCTCAAGTCTCCGAAACTCGAAAACAGTCAACGCTGACCCTTCCTCTTTCTCTTTCGGACTTTTCCTTATCGCGATTTCGGCGGTCGTGGTGTCAAGCAACTTGTTCCCACGATTCCCGAAACCCGATTTTCTGAAATGTCGATGCACCCATAAGGTTGACCTTTCAATGCCCCTTTACTCCGTCGGGACTTCGGACTTCACAATATCACGAATCCTAATGTAATGAATTCGGTATTTCACTCCATGAAACTCTGAAACGGTCAACGGAGTTTGACTCCGTGTCAATAGTGTGCCACCTGTCTGCTTCGCTGCCTCCTCTGGCCCGCACCGTCCTATTAGCCTTCGGGACTTCGCATTTTGTGATATCGCAATTCCCGTTGCAAAGTTTACAGGACTTCCACCCATGAAAACCCGATATAGGAATCCATGTGTAAATCCAACGGCCTTTATGGCCTGGATCTACGGTCCTACTGCTCCTGAGCTTAGAACCTTTCAACGCTTTCGTCGTAACTTCCCTGCTCCTCCATGAGATCTGATGGCTCACGAGACTTCGTGAATTCTCTACAGAGAATTTCGACCGTCCGTTCTTTCCTTGAGAACTCATCCTCTTGTGGTCCGACGTCACTATGCCTTCCTTCCAACCTCTTCAAAGGTTCAATTCCTTCTAAACTTTCTCTGCTTCCGAGTCTCCTAGAAAACTCCTGCTCGCACTCCTTGCGGCAGACCTTCAAACACTTTCAAGTGTTGAACTCCTTCAACCCTACGCACACCTGCAGCAGCAGTCTCTCAGTTCTTCGCTCATATTCGAAACTCTAAGACTTTACTCGGCCTGTGCACTCCTTGCACAACTCATGTGCCCAACTACACTTCTATGGAAATGAGAACAAAAGCTATCTCTCCTGAGCTTCCAGAGACAAACCTCTGAATAACTTGTCGACGCACTCCTTGCGGACAATTCAACTACACTCCTTGCAAGAATTCTTGCTCAGATAGAGAAACAATTGAAACTCATTCATTTTCCCTTTCCTCTCAGATTTCAGACATTCAACAAGAAAACATTCATACATAGCATAAAAGCAATTGCATGACAGAAAGAGTAAAACATTCATGAGCATAACATTCAAAGATGCATACACAGAGAATATATGAACACCATGAGTCTAAATCACA